>LWCB01014692.1:0-18428 GCA_001630525.1 Coelastrella sp. M60 | reverse complement strand
CTTCTGCACCGGAACCGTCCGCATCATGTCCGAAGCCGCTGCCGCGCCGTCCGCCGCCGCCGAGGCGCCGTCGCGCTACCTGTTGCCGGTGATCCTCTGCGTCTCCGGCCTGACGGTGATGGCGAGCGCGACCATCGCGCCGTCGCTGCCGGGGCTCGAGGATCACTTCTCCGACCTGCCGAACGCCGGCGCGCTGGTGCGCCTGGTGCTCACCATCCCGGGCCTCGCCATCGCCGTCGCCGCGCCCTTCGTCGGCTGGCTCACTGACCGGGTCGGCCGCAAGCGGGTGATCGTCGCGGCGGTGCTGCTTTATGCCCTCGCGGGCAGCGCGGGGCTGGTTCTCGATTCGATCGGCGCGATCCTCGCCTCGCGGGTCGTGCTCGGCCTCGCCGTCGCCGGCCTGCTGCCGAGCGCCTCGGCGCTGATCGCCGACCATTTCCACGGCCCGGCGCGCGACCGCGCCTTCGGCACCCAGGCCGCCTTCATGGCGGGCGGCGGCGTCGTCTTCCTGCCGCTCGGGGGCCTGCTCGCGGAGTTCAGCTGGCGCGGCCCGTTCCTCGTCTACGCCAGCGCCCTGCTGCTCGTGCCCTTCGTGATCTCGGTGGTGCGCGACGCCGGCCACCGCGCGAGCGCGCCCGGCGAGGCGGCGCTCGACGCCGGGCCCTTCCCGCTGATGCTCGCGGCCGGCGTGTTCGTCGTCGCCTTCCTCGCGATGGCGATCTTCTACGCGCTGCCGGTGCAGCTGCCGTTCCACCTCCGCGCGCTCGGCACGCCGAGCCCCTGGATCGCCGGGGCGGGGCTCGCGATCAACACGGCGCTGTCGGCGGCGACCTCGCTCAACTTCCGCCACGTCCGCCAGCGGCTGTCGTCGCGGGCGATCCTCGCGCTGTCCTTCTTCCTGATCGGCGCGGGCTATCTCGTCGTCGCGCTGTCGGACAGCGTGGCGATGGCGCTGCTCGGGCTCGTGTTCTGCGGCCCCGGCCTCGGGCTGATGTTTCCGGCGCTTTCCACCTGGCTGATGGGCTCGACGCCGGCGCGGTTCCGCGGCCGGGCGACCGGCAGCCTGACGACCGCGGTGTTCCTCGGCCAGTTCATGTCGCCGATCCTCGCCCAGCCGATCCTCGTGCGCCACGGGCTGCCCGCGGTGTTCCTCGCCGGCGCCGCGATCGCCGTCGCCTTCGCCGGGTTGCTCGCCGTGCTGGCCGCGGGCGATGCACGCCGGGCGTGAAGCCCGACCGCAATAAGGCCCCAATCGCGCTTGAGGAATTGCCGCCTCAGGGAACGCGGCGGAGGCGCCGCGCCCGCAGCACGGGGAACGTCAGCACCATGCGCACCATCGTCCGCGGCCCGGCCGCCGCCCTCGCCCTCGTCGCCGCGACGCTGCCTTTCGGCGCGCTGGCGCAGGAGACTGGGCCCCGGCCCGAGATCGCCCGCATCACGCTCTCGGCCGAAGGCGTCGCCACCGCCGTGCCCGACATGGCCGTCGTCACCGCCGGCGTCGTCGCCGAGAAGCCCACCGCCGCCGAGGCGCTCGACGAGAACAACAAGGCGATGCAGGCGCTGATCGAGGAGGTGAAGTCGGCCGGCATCGAGGACCGCGACATCCGCACCTCGAACTTCTCCATCGAGCCGGTCTACGTCTATCCCGGCCCGAAGCCGACCGGGGAGCAGGACCCGCCGCGCATCACCGGCTACCGCGTCTCGAACAACGTCACGATCCGCATCCGCGACATCGCCGCCGCCGGCGGCCTGCTCGACCGGGTGGTGCGCCTCGGCGCCAACCAGATCCGCGGCGTCGACTTCACCGTCGCCGACGATGCGGCGCTGCTCGACGAGGCGCGGAAGAAGGCGATCGGGGAGGCGCGGCGCAAGGCCGAGCTCTATGCCGAGGCCGGCGGCTTCACGCTCGGCCGGCTGCTCGCCGTCAACGAGGGCGGCGGCCGGATGCCGATGCCGATGCCGACGATGCGGATGGAATCGTCGATGGCGGCCGACATGAAGGTGCCGATGCAGGCCGGCGAGCAGGAGATCCGCGTGGGCGTCGACGTGCAGTGGGAGATCCTGCCGCGGCCGTGAGGTTCGCGGCCGTGGGGAGCGACGGCACGCTCCTCAGGTGAGGTCGACGATCTCGGCGCCGGGGCCTGCGAGCAGCGCGGCCTCGGCGCCGCCCTGCTCGTTCCAGTGCCGGAAATTGAGCACCGCGCCGTCGTCGCGCACCGCCGCCGAGCGGTCGAGATCGACGTCGGCGAACAGCCACGACGGCCGGTCGAGTTCGCCGAGCGCGACGACGCCGTCGTCGGGGAAGCCCGCGTCGGGCGGGCCGTAGACGCCGGCGGCGCCGCGGTTGGTGTCCATTGCCGGCGACCACGGCGCGGTGCCGACGGTGGGGGCGTGGACGACGTAGCACTGGTTCTCGAGCGCACGCGCCTGACCGCCGATGCGCACGCGCCAGTAGCCCTTCATCGTATCGGTGGCCGAGGGGCAGAGGATCAGCTCGGCGCCCGCCTCCGCCTGCGCCCGCGCGACGAGCGGGAACTCGACGTCGTAGCAGATCGAGACGCCGATCGTGCCGAGGCGGGTGCGGAAGACGCGGATCGGGCTGCCCGCCGAAATGCCCCAGGTGTCGCGCTCGAAACGCGTCATCACCAGCTTCTCCTGCCGGCCGATGGCGCCCTGCGGCGTGAACAGCCGCGCGGTGTTGCGGTAGCGGCCGTCACCGCCGAGCACGGGCGCGCTCGAGGCGAGGATGTGCATGTCGTGCTTGCCGGCGAGCGCCTGGTGCAGCGAATCGACTTCGGCGACCAGCGGCGCCAGCACCGCGAGCGACTGCGCGAGGTCGCCGGCCACACCGGGAAAGGCGGCGGCGAGCTCCATGATGCCGTATTCGGGGAACACCGCGAGCTTCGCGCCCGCGGCGGCCGCCTCCCCGACCCAGGTCGCGATCTTCGCCTCGTAGGCGTCGACGCTGGCGATTTCCTCGATCGGATACTGGGCGGCGGCGACGGTGAAGCGGCGGGTCATGGCGTTGCTCTTTCCGAGAGGGCCGCGGCCGGCTCGGGGCCCGGCCGGATCGGCCCGACGATCACCAACACGGAACGGCTCCCCGGTGTTCGTCGGACACGCGTTCGTCGGGCTCGTTTTCGCCGAACTCCGGTTCGCCGGACCCAGATCGGGCCGGCGTTCGTCGGGTCGTCCTTCGGCCCGGCGTCGTCAGTCGAAGATGCGGTCGCCGAGCTGGTCGACGATCTGGCGGCCCTTCATCAGCGAATAGTCGCTCGCGGCGTCGAGCGTGCCGTGGCGCTCGGCGCGCACGAAACCGTGCTCGCGCCGGACGCCCCCCGCCTCCTTCACGATGAGGCCGGCAGTCTGGTACTCGCCGCCGACCTTGTAGGGGCGGGCGCTGATGACGAAGCCGTTGTGCTCGACGCTACCGGTCTCGACCCGCGCGGCATCCTCGGCCGCAGCCGACCGTCCGCCGAACAACGATTTCCAGAACGACATGGGCTACTCCGCTCGGAACCCCCGCGGCGCCGTCGGACGCCGCCGGGCGGCGCCGCCGGCTCGTCGCGGCGGCGGGATCATAATGCAAAAGCGCGCCGGCGGGAAACCGGCGCGCTTTCGGAAGAGATGTCGCTGCCCGCCGGGTCCGGCGGTCAGTTGTCGAGGAACGAACGCAGCTTGCGGCTGCGGCTCGGGTGCTTGAGCTTGCGGAGCGCCTTCGCCTCGATCTGGCGGATGCGCTCGCGCGTCACCGAGAACTGCTGGCCGACCTCCTCGAGCGTGTGGTCGGTGTTCATGCCGATGCCGAAGCGCATGCGCAGCACGCGCTCCTCGCGCGGGGTGAGCGAGGCGAGCACGCGCGTCGTCGTCTCGCGCAGGTTCGACTGGATCGCCGCGTCGATCGGCAGGATCGCGTTCTTGTCCTCGATGAAGTCGCCGAGGTGGCTGTCCTCCTCGTCGCCGATCGGCGTCTCGAGGCTGATCGGCTCCTTGGCGATCTTCAGCACCTTGCGCACCTTCTCGAGCGGCATCGCCAGCTTCTCGGCCAGCTCCTCCGGCGTCGGCTCGCGGCCGATCTCGTGCAGCATCTGCCGCGAGGTGCGGACGATCTTGTTGATCGTCTCGATCATGTGCACCGGGATGCGGATGGTGCGGGCCTGGTCGGCGATCGAACGGGTAATCGCCTGCCGGATCCACCAGGTGGCGTAGGTCGAGAACTTGTAGCCGCGGCGGTACTCGAACTTGTCGACCGCCTTCATCAGGCCGATGTTGCCTTCCTGGATCAGGTCGAGGAACTGCAGGCCGCGGTTGGTGTACTTCTTGGCGATCGAGATCACGAGGCGGAGGTTGGCCTCGACCATCTCCTTCTTCGCCTGCCGGGCCTCCTTCTCGCCCTTCTGGACGAGATGGACGATCTTGCGGAACTCGATGATCTCGAGGCCGGTCTCGGTGGCGAGGTTCTGGATCTCCTGCCTGAGCTCGCGGATCTGCTCCTTCTCGCTCGCGACGAAATCCTTCCAGCCGCGGCTCGACAGGCTCGCCACCTTGCGGATCCAGTTCGGATCGAGCTCGTTGCCCTGGTACTGGGTGAGGAAGTCCTCGCGGCGCACCGAGTAGCTCTCGGCGAGGCGCAGCAGGCGGCCCTCGTTGCCGATCAGGCGCTTGTTGATGTCGTAGAGCTGCTCGACGAGGCTCTCGATGCGGTTGGAGTTGAGCGAGAGCGACTTCACGTCGTCCTCGATCTCTTCCTTCAGCTTCTTGTAGCGGCGCTCCTGGCTCGGCGAGAGCGTCTGGTTCTTCAGGCGGTTCTCGACGTGCTGGTCCTGCAGCCGGCGCAGCTTCTTGTAGTTCTCGGCGATGCGGTCGAAGGTCTCGAGCACCTTCGGCTTGAGCTCGGCCTCCATCGCGGAGAGCGAGATGTTGTTCTCGAGATCGTCGCCTTCCTCGCCCTCGGCTTCGAGCTCCGGCGGGGGCGCCTCCTCGGCTTCGCCGCCCTCGGCGTCGACCGGGATCTGCGGCGCGCCCTTGCCGTCGGGGCCGGCGTAGGTGGCCTCGAGGTCGATGATGTCGCGGAGGAGGATCTTCCCCTCGTTGAGCTCGTCGCGCCAGATGATGATGGCCTGGAAGGTCAGCGGGTTCTCGCAGAGGCCCGCGATCATCGCCTCGCGGCCGGCCTCGATGCGCTTGGCGATGGCGATCTCGCCCTCGCGCGACAGGAGCTCGACCGAGCCCATCTCGCGGAGGTACATGCGGACCGGATCGTCGGTGCGGTCGGCCGGCTCGCGCGCGGCGGTCTTCGCGACCGCCGTGCCGGTGGCCTCGACGACCTCGTCGCCCTCGTCGGCGGCACCGGCGGCTTCCTCGCCGTCGTCGGCCTCCTCCGATTCCACGACGTTGATGCCCATGTCGGAGAGCATCGCCATCGTGTCCTCGATCTGCTCGGAGGTGACTTCCTCCGAGGGCAGGACCTCGTTGAGCTCGTCGTAGGTGACGTAACCACGCTTCTTGGCGAGCTTGATCATCCGCTTGACGGCGGCATCGGAGAGGTCGAGAAGCGGGCCGTCCGGCGTCTCGGCGGCGGTCTCCGGGGCTTCTTCGTTCTCAGTCGCCTTCGTCGCCATTCGCTCTTCTCCAACCTCGGCGGTACCGGAAACGGGGCCCGACCCGCTTCGACGTCCGCTCTGCCCTCGCGCCGCCCGTCGGCGACGCAGCTTCTGCTTCTTCCGCGGCCGGCCGGCATCTCGCCGCCGGCCCCGCCGTTCTCGGCCCGTTACGCCCGGTCGCGGCGCAGCATGTCGGCCCGCGCTTAAATCAGGATTAACCCTGTCGCCATGGCGACACTCCTGCCGCCTCCCGCTCCCGGAGCCGCCGGGGACCGGCGCCGCGAGAAGGCCGGCGCGGTCCGTCGAACCGGCGCCGTGACGAGATCGCACTCCGCTTCAAGATCCGGGCCGCCCCGCGGGCACCCCCGGCGTTCCGTGGCCCCGAAACAGGCGCCCCCGACATCTGGCCCGAAAAGACTTGCAGGAAGCGGGCCGCCTCCCGCCCGGGCCGGGAGCCCGCCGCGCCGCGGACGGCGCTCGGCAATCCGAACCGGCATCATCGCCGTATGTTGCAAACGAACCGTCTCTCGTATCGGTACGGGCGCCCCCGCTTTCCGTCGCTCCCGCGCCGACCACCCGAGGGGCGGGCTCCGCGCAGGAAGGTCGGCCGGAGCCGCAGGCAACGCACGCCGCCCGCCGGGACAGGGTCCCGGGCGGCCGGATGGCTGTATTTAGCGACCGAATCATTTTTCGCAAGGGCGATTCGCCCCCGGTTGCCGCTACGGCAGCCGATTCGGCCGGCGAGCCAGCCCGATCGCCCCGTCGTACACCGCTTTTCCCCAGATCGCACCGTCCCTCACGCCGGAATCGGCCCTTCCCGCGCTCCTGCAACTCAGCCGAGCGCGGCGGGCGCGGGGCGGGCGACGCCGGAAGCGCGAATCGCCTTCGCGGTTTCGGCGAGCTCCTGTTCGAGCCGCAGCAGTTCCTCGCGGCGCCGGCCGCGCTCGCGCGTGAGCTCGAGGATGCGCATCGCGGCGCCGGGATCGTCCTCGCCGCCGGCGAGGTCGGCGATCTCGGCTTCGATGTCCTCCGAGAGCAGCCGCAGCGACAGCCGCTCGACCATGAGGTCGAAGCAGGTCTCGATGAAGTCGGGGGGCGGCGCGAAGCGCAGGATCGGCAGGCGCTCGACGAGGCGATGGCCGCGCGGCAGCGGGCCGCCGGCCGGACTGCGCCCGGCGTCGCCGTGCACCTCGCCGAGCACCGCGGCGTGCTCCGCGCCGAGCCGCTCGTAGCAGGCGTCGACGTTCATCTCGTCGGTCTCGACCGTGACGCGGTAGAGCGCGCGCTTGAACGGCTCGAGCCCGGGGCCGTGCATCTCGATGCGCAGCAGCGCCTCGAGCCGGCGCTCGAACAGCGCCGGCCGCTCGACGCAGAGGCCGAGCAGGATGCGTTCGATGGTGACGAGCTCGGATTCGTCTCTCGGTCGAAGATCGACTCCGCTGCTATCATCAATGTTGGCTTCCGCCGCCGGCCGGCGTCGTCGCCCGCGATCATGGCTCCAAAACAGATCGGACAGTAGACCGCGGAGCGAAAGACGGTAGCGTCGGGCAACTCGCTCGTCTTTGATCAAGCGAACAAGGTCTTCGAAACGCGCTTCCAACGCCGCCTTGCGCTCAGGCGTATCAATTCGCAAGTCCTGGGTTTCGCGGGCGACCAGCACGTCGAACAGCGGGCTCGCCCGGCCGACCTCGCCGAGGAACGCCTCGCGCCCGCCGCTGCGGACGAGATCGTCCGGGTCCTTGCCGTCAGGCAGGAAGCAGAAGTTGAACGAGAAGCCGGATTTCAGCAGCGGCAGCATGCGGTCGATGGCGCGGTGCGCCGCGGCGACGCCGGCGCGGTCGCCGTCGAAGCAGATCACCGGTTCGGGCGAGAGGCGCCAGAGCCGGTGGACGTGGTCCTCGGTGAAGGCGGTGCCGAGCGTGGCGACGACGTTCTCTACGCCGGCCTGCCAGACGGCGATGGCGTCGAGATAGCCCTCGGTCACGATGACGCCGCCGGCCTTGTGGGCGGGCTCGCGCGCCTTGTCGAGGTTGAAGAGCATCGAGCCCTTCTGGAAGAGCGGCGTCTCGGGCGAATTGAGGTATTTCGGCTCGCCCTTCGGATCGAGCGTGCGGCCGCCGAAGGCGACGGGGCGGCCGCGGTCGTCGTTGATCGGGATCATCAGCCGGCCGCGGAAGCGGTCGTAGCTCGGCCGGCCGTTCTCCGGCTTTACCAAGAGGCCCGCCTCTATTGCGTCCTTCTCGTCGACTCCGATCGCGGCAAGGTGGCGCTTTAGCGCAACATGCTCGGCGGGGGCATAGCCGAAGCGGAAGGCGGCGAGCGTCTCGGGCTTCAGCCCGCGCGCCGCGGCGTAGTCGCGCGCGGCCCGCCCCTCCGGCGCCGCGAACCGGGCCTCGAAGAAGCGCGCGGCGAGCTCGACGATCTCGGCGAGGCCGCGGCGGACCTCGGCGCGGCGCTGCTCGCGCGGGTCGGCCTTCGGCAGCGCGACGCCGGCGTCCTCGGCGAGACGCTCGACGGCCTCGGGGAACGACAGGCCTTCGGTCTCGGACAGGAACTTGAAGTGATCGCCCGAGGCGCCGCAGCCAAAGCAATGGTAGATGCCGCGGCGATCGTCGCAGTGGAACGACGGCGATTTTTCCTTGTGGAAGGGGCAGCAGGCCCAGAAATCGCCGCGCGCCGGCTGCGACTTCCGCCGGTCCCAAGTCACCTTGCGCTCGACGACCGAGGAAATCGGCAACCGGGCACGGATGTCGTCGAGGAGGTTCGGCGGAAAGCGCATGGGTCCATTCTACGGCGTGGCGCGGCGGCCGTCCAACGCCGGCGCTACGGCGAGAGCAAAAACCCGCGTCGGGGATGGTGCGGCGAACAGTCGAATGTCTTCCACTTGGGTCGTCATGGTCCGAAGGCCACTGCCGTCGGGTTCGCCGGGTTCCGGCGGACGGTAAGGTTTCTCGGTATCTCCACCGTCGTCACCGGCCTCTCTTCCGATAGCACCGGACTCTTCATCGTCGTCACCGGCCTTGAGCCGGCGACCCACTCGTCGAGAGGGGGTTTACGTGAACCGGGATGGTCATGGTCCGCGAAGGCGGACCATCCACGACCGGCGGCCGGCGACGATGAACCCGCCGTCGGTCGCCAGGGGCGGCTCGGCCGGAATGTCGTGCCGCGGGGCCCTCGTGGATGGTCCGCCTTCGCGGACCATGACGACCTCCTCCCCCTCCCCCCCATTCTCCTCGACCTCGTCGACCCATTGCCCATTGACGCCCACCGGCTTGGCCCGGTCGCTCGGACAGGATTACAGTTGCCTGTCGGGCAGCGGGAGCGGGGCGATGGGCGGAGCGTCGACGAGAAGGCCGAAGGCTGACGGAGGGCCGCCGGCCATGACCGCTTCGGATGCCCCGGTGCTGCTTTCGGGTGGCAATCCGCAGATCGCGAAGGGAAACGGCGACGAGCCGGTCGCGGCGTATATCGCGGCGATGCCGGGGTGGAAGCGGGCGGCGGGCGAGCGGCTCGACGCGCTGATCGTCGCCGCGGTGCCGGAGGTGCGAAAGGCGGTGAAGTGGAATTCGCCGCTTTACTGGCTCGAAGGCCGGGGCTGGTTTCTCGGACTTCACTGCTTCAAGAGCTACGTGAAGGTCGCCTTCTTCCGGGGCGCCGAACTGCTGCCACCGCCGCCGGTCGCTTCGAAGCAGGCGCTCGTGCGCTATTTCCACCTCACCGAAGACGCCATGAGGGACGGAACCTTCGACGAGGACCGGTTCACCGACTGGGTGCGGCAGGCGAGCGCACTGCCCGGCGAGGCGATGTGAGCGCCCTCACCCTTCGGTGAGGATGCCCTTCACGACGCCGCTCGCTTTCGCGAAATCCATCTTGCCGGGGTAGCGCTCCTTCAGCACCGACATGCAGCGCCCGACGTCGCGCAGGCCGTGGGCGCCGGTCTCGTCGACGACGCCGCGGCAGGCGCGGCGCATCTCGTCCTCGGACAGCTGGCGCGGCAGGAACTCGCCGATGATGGCGAGTTCCTCGCGCTCCTGCGCCGCAAGGTCGAGCCGGCCGCCCTCCTCGTAGAGCCGCGCCGATTCCTCGCGCTGCTTGATCATCTTGACGAGCAGGTGCAGCAGCTCCTCGTCGGAAATGCGCTCCTTGCCCGCCCCCTTCGCGGCGATGTCGCGATCGGTGATCGCGGCGCTGATCAGCCGCAGCGTCGAGATCCGGCGCTTGTCCTGCGCCTTCAAAGCCTGCTTCAACGCCTCGCCGAGCCGTTCACGCATGGGACACCTGTCTGTTCCGTCGTGCCGAGGTTTAGGCGCAGCCGGGCGCCACCACAATCCCGCCATACGGATAAGCTGTTGATTTCGATACTGTTTCCATGAGCCGTCCGGCATTGACGCCCCCGGCCCTTTCCACTATGGTCCCGCCGGCGCGCGGCCCCGGCGATCCGGCCCTTCCGGCCGGCTTTGCAGGAGTCGTGCCGATCCTTCCGGGCCGTTCGCCCGGACGACCGGCCCGCAGGCCCGCCGCTTGCACCTTGCGCTTCCACATTGCGCTTCGCCCTCCGCGCGCGACGGCCGACCCGGCCGCCGACCCGAAGCCGCGGGCGGTGATAGCAGACGCGGAAAGAGACACCATGACGATCTCCCCCGAATCCACCGCCGCGACCGACGCGGCGGCGAGCGTTGCGGTGCCCGACGCCGAGGCGTGGCGGGAGCCGGTTGCGACCGCCCTCCTCGTCCTCGCCGACGGCACGATCATCGAGGGCTTCGGCATCGGGGCCCGCGGCGCGGCCGTGGGCGAGGTCTGCTTCAACACCGCGATGACAGGCTACCAGGAGATCCTCACCGATCCTTCCTATGCCGGCCAGATCGTCACCTTCACATTTCCGCACATCGGCAACGTCGGCGTCAACGACGAGGATATCGAGACCGTCAACATGGCCGGCGCCTCCGGCGTGCGCGGCTGCGTGCTGCGCGCCGAGGTGACCGACCCGTCGAACCACCGCGCCACCCGCCGCTTCGACGCCTGGCTCGCCGCCCGCGGCATCATCGGCATCACCGGCGTCGATACGCGCGCGCTGACGGCGCTGATCCGCGAGAAGGGGATGCCGAACGCGGTGATCGCCCACGATCCCGACGGCCGCTTCGATCTCGCCGACCTCAAGCGGCAGGCGGCGGCCTGGGGCGGGCTCGAGGGCCTCGACCTCGCGAAGGAGGTCACCCACGGCCAGACCTACCTCTGGGACGAGACGACGTGGACGCTGGGCGAGGGCTACGGCCGGCTCGCCGATCCGCAGCATCATGTGGTCGTGGTCGACTACGGCATCAAGCGGAACATCCTGCGCCTGCTCGCAGACCAGGGCTGCAAGGTGACCGTGCTGCCGGCGACGGCGACGGCGGAGGACGTGCTCGCCCACGCGCCGGACGGCGTGTTCCTCTCGAACGGTCCGGGCGATCCGGCCGCGACCGGCGACTACGCCGTGCCGATGATCCGCGAGATCGTGGCGCGCGACATCCCGACCTTCGGCATCTGCCTCGGCCACCAGATGCTCGGCATCGCGCTCGGCGGCGCGACGGCGAAGATGCACCAGGGCCACCACGGCGCCAACCACCCGGTGATGGACCACACCACCGGCAAGGTCGAGATCACCTCGATGAACCACGGCTTCGCCGTCGACCCCGCGAGCCTGCCCGACAGCGTCGAGCAGACCCACGTCTCGCTGTTCGACGGCTCGAACTGCGGCCTGCGCCTCAGGGACAAGCCGGTGTTCTCGGTGCAGTACCACCCCGAGGCTTCGCCCGGCCCGCAGGACAGCCACTACCTCTTCACCCGCTTCGTGAACCTCATCCGGGAGCGGAAGGGGATGGAGACCGTGGCGGAGCGGTGAGGGGTTCGAGGGGCGGTGCGGCAGGCGAGGCTGCACCCCTCCCGACCCGGCTACGCCGGGCCACCCTCCCCACGAGGGGGAGGGATCGCGTTGTGGCAAAGCCGAGCCGGATCAACATCCCTCCCCCTCGTGGGGAGGGTGGCCCCGCGCAGCGGGGTCGGGAGGGGTAGCCCCACGGCAAGGCGCTGCGGCCCGGCCGAAACCGTCCCCCTCACCGCGACATCACTCCGCGAACTGATATGTCGCCGGAAGCCAGCGGTAGGCCGTGCCGGCCCGCTCGACGAAGCCGAAGGACGGGAAGGAGGTGTGGTAGCCGAGGACCGGCAGCCGCTCCGTCGCGACCATGTCGTAGACCCGCCGCCGCGTCGCGACGCCCTGCTCCTTGTCCATGTCGAACAGCGCGCTCCATTCGGGATGGGCGAGCGACGCGACCTCGTGATGGGCGCAGTCGCCCCAGACGAGCAGCCGCCGGCCGTCGCTTTCGAGGTGGAAGGCGAGATGGCCGGGCGTGTGGCCGTAGGCTGCGACCGCGGTGATGCCCGGGGCCACCTCGTCGCCCGGCTCGAGCCGCGTGGTCCGGTCCGCGAGGATCGGGGCGACCTTCCGGAACAGCAGCGCCGAATTGCGTTCGTTGTCGCCTTCCGGCGCCCCGAGCCGCTCGTCGTCGCTCCAGAAATCGAACTCGATGCCGCCGACGGCGTAGCGCGCGTTGGGGAAGGCCGCCCGGCCCTCCTCGACGAGGCCGCCGATGTGGTCGACGTGGCAATGGGTCAGGGCGACGACGTCGATCTCCTCGGGCGCGATGCCGGCCGCTCGCAGGTTGTCCGCGAGGCGGCCCGCCGCGGGACGCGGAATGAAGCCCTCGGCGCCGTTGCCGGCGTCGATCAGCACGAGCTCGCGCCCGGTGTTGATCACCACGGGCGTGAATCCGGGCTGGAACCGCCCGGGCGGCAAGAGGTTCGCCTGCATCAGCGCCTCGACCTCCTCCTTCGGCCGGTCCTCGCCGACGATCGGCCAGGGGCCGTCGACCATCGCGCCGCCGTCGGAGACGGCGGTGATCTCGAAGCTGCCGAGACGGAAGCGGCTGAAGGCCGGCGATGCCGCCCCGAGCAGCGGCGCGGCGGCGATCGCCGGAACCGGACGGAACGGCAGCAGCGCCGGCGCGGCGAGCAGGCCGGCGCCGGAGGCGAGCAGGCCGCGGCGGGTGGGACGGCCGGTGGACTTGATCATCATTCACCTCGGGTCGATGCTGGACGGAACAGGCCGACGCATAAGGCCGAGGGGAGGACGGGCGCTTGAACGAACCTGCTGCACAGCCGCCGGCCGGGTCCGCGCATCCGGAACAGGTGCATCCGAGAGCGGCGAACCCGGGAGCGGCGCATCCGGCAGCGGCCGGGCCGCTCTGGAGTGTCGAGCCCGACCGGACGCTGTTCGTCGGCCCGCTCGTCTACAACGCGCCGCACCAGCACGGTGCCGCGGTCTATCTCTCGAGCCTCGGCGGCGCCTTCGGCCTGAGGCTAGACGGCGACTGGATCGCCTGCGAGGCAGCGATGATCCCGGCCGGCCGCCTGCACGAGCTGCGGCTCGACGGCGAGCCGGTGATGGTGCTCTACGCGGAACCGGGCGCCGGCGGCGCCGAGCTGCTCGCCTCGCTGGTGAGCCAAGGCGAGGAACAGGGCGGCGCCCTCGTCGGCCGCTCCTCCACCCGCCCGCTCGCCCGCGAACTCCATGAACGGGCCGACGGTCCGGGCTTCGCGGCGGCGGCGCTCGACGGGCTGCTCGCCTTCGCGGGAAAACGGAGCCGAAAGACGATCTGCCCCCGGGTCGCTGCCGCGGCGCGAGCGCTCGACCGTGCCGAGCGCGTGCCGGACCTCGAGCATCTCGCGCGCTCCGCCAACCTGTCGCCGTCGCGGCTGCAGCATCTGTTCAAGCAGGAGATCGGGGTGTCGCTGCGCCGCTACCGCACCTGGTCGCGGATGCGGCGGGCGATCGCCGAGATCGTCGCCGGCGCCAACTTCACCACCGCGGCCCACGCGGCGGGCTTCGCCGACCAGCCGCACTTCGCCCGCGACTTCCGCGCGACCTTCGGTGCGCCCGCTTCGGTGAGCCTGACCCGGCCGCGGAGCGGGGGATAGGGGGTGGGCGAGCCGGAAGAGAGTGGCGAGTCAGAGGTGAGGGTTTCGCGGGCGATGGAGTAACCGGAGAGGCCGGGCCCCTCCCGACCCGGCTGCGCCGGGCCACCCTCCCCACAAGGGGGAGGGATGAGGGTGCTGCACGTCGGAGATTGCACGGCAGCGCAGAAGGTTCTGAAAGCGTTCTAGAACATCGGCATCTCAGCCCTCCCATCCCTCCCCCTCGTGGGGAGGGTGGCCCCGCCGGAAGGCGGGGTCGGGAGGGGTGGCGGCACGGCACGGCCCGATCTAGAGGCTCCGCGCCGAGAACGTGTCGCAGGCGTTCATGTCGCCGCGCTCGAACCCCGTCCGGAACCAGCGGCGGCGCTGCTCCGAGGTGCCGTGGTTGAAGCTCTCCGGCACCACGTAGCCCTGGGTGCGCTTCTGGATGGCGTCGTCGCCGATCTGGGTGGCGGCGTTGGGGGCTTCCTCGAGGTCGCCGGCTTCGAGCAGGCCCTTGCGCTCGGCGTCGGCAGCCCAGATGCCGGCGAAGCAGTCGGCCTGCAGCTCGACGCGGATCGACATGGCGTTCTGCTCCGCCTGGCTCATCTGCTGGCGGCGCCGGTTGAACTCGGGCAGCACGCCGATGACGTTCTGGACGTGGTGGCCGACCTCGTGGGCGATGACGTAGGCCTGCGCGAAGTCGCCCGGGGCCTCGAAGCGGCGGCGCAGCTCCTCGTAGAAGGCGAGGTCGATGTAGACCCGCTGGTCGCCCGGACAATAGAACGGCCCGCTCGCCGCGCTGGCGTAGCCGCAGGCCGACGACACCTGCCCCGTGAACAGGCGGAGCTTCGGCTGCGGGTAGGTCTCGCCCGCGCTCGCGAAGATGTCGCCCCAGGTGTCTTCCGTCTCGGCCAGCACGACGCGGACGAAGGAGACCATCTCCTCCTCCGCCGCGGACGCCGGCGCGCCGGAGGGCGCCTCGCGCTGCTGCGGGCCGACGACCGAGCCGAGTTCGCCGGTGAGCAGGGTGAGCGGGTTGATGCCGAGCAGCAGGCAGACGACGCCGACGATGACGAGGGTGCCGATGCTCATGCCGCCGCCGCGGCCGCCCACGGGGATGCGCAGGCGTGGGCCGCCGAGGCCGCCGCCGAACCCGCCGCGCGAGGACCGCTGATCCTCGACGTTGCCGCTTTCCCGCCTTCCGCGCCAGCGCATCGCTTCGTCCTTCCCTGGACCCGGCCCCGGATCCGGTCGTCGGCCGGAACATTCCGGCCGTTCGTCCCGCCTGCCGGGCGCCGCCGCGCCGGGCCCGCGTCCGGCGCGGCGTCGCGTTCCTTGCCGCCGAACCTAGCCCCGCGCGCGACCCCCGGCCAGAGTGCCGCGACGGGCAATGCCGCGAGGGCCACGCCGGTTCCACCGCGCTTCGACGCAAGGCGCGCCGGTGCCGCGACGATGGGCAAAAAACCGCCCCGAAGGGTTCCGGTGCCCGGCCTTTTCGACTATAAGCCCCGCCAGCCCGACGCTCCACGACGACAGCAGCGCCCCGCCGCCCGCACCCTTTTCCCCGGAGGGTGCGCCGGTCGACTGCGACAAGACGCGAGTACCGATGCCGAAACGCACCGACATCCAGTCCATCCTCATCATCGGCGCCGGCCCGATCGTCATCGGCCAGGCCTGCGAGTTCGATTACTCGGGCACCCAGGCCTGCAAGGCGCTCCGAGCCGAGGGTTACCGGATCATCCTCGTAAACTCCAATCCGGCGACGATCATGACCGATCCCGATCTCGCCGACGCCACCTACATCGAGCCGATCACCCCCGAAGTCGTCGCGAAGATCATCGAGAAGGAGCGTCCCGACGCGCTGCTGCCGACGATGGGCGGGCAGACCGCGCTCAACTGCGCGCTGTCGCTGCGCAAGATGGGCGTGCTCGAGAAGTTCGGCGTCGAAATGATCGGCGCCACGGCCGAGGCGATCGACAAGGCCGAGGACCGCGAGCTGTTCCGCGACGCGATGACCAAGATCGGCCTCGCGACCCCGAAATCGCTGCTCGCCCATTCGCTGCTCGAGGCGCTGCCGGCGCTCGACGAGCTCGGCCTCCCCGTCATCATCCGGCCGTCGTTCACCATGGGCGGCACCGGCGGCGGCATCGCCTATACCCGCGAGGAGTTCATCGAGATCGTCGAGCGCGGCGTCGACGCCTCGCCGACCAACGAGGTGCTGATCGAGGAATCGGTGCTCGGCTGGAAGGAGTACGAGATGGAGGTCGTCCGGGACCGGGACGACAACTGCATCATCGTCTGCTCGATCGAGAACATCGACCCGATGGGCATCCATACGGGCGATTCGATTACCGTCGCGCCGGCGCTGACGCTGACCGACAAGGAATACCAGATCATGCGCAACGCCAGCCTCGCGGTGCTGCGCGAGATCGGCGTCGAGACCGGCGGCTCGAACGTGCAGTTCGCCGTCAACCCGGCCGATGGGCGCATGATCGTCATCGAGATGAACCCGCGCGTCTCGCGGTCGTCGGCGCTCGCCTCGAAGGCGACCGGCTTCCCGATCGCCAAGGTCGCGGCGAAGCTCGCCGTCGGCTACACCCTCGACGAGCTCGAGAACGACATCACCGGCGGCGCGACGCCGGCGGCCTTCGAGCCGACGATCGACTACGTCGTCACCAAGATCCCGCGCTTCGCCTTCGAGAAGTTCCCCGGCGCCGAGCCGCTGCTCACCACCGCGATGAAGTCGGTCGGCGAGGTGATGGCGATCGGCCGCTCGTTCCCCGAAAGCCTGCAGAAGGCGCTGCGCGGGCTCGAGACCGGGCTTTCCGGCCTCGACGAGGTGGCGATCGCCGGCCTCGGCGAAGGCGACGACAAGAACGCCATCCGTGCCGCCCTCGCGCGGCCGACGCCGGACCGGCTGCTGGTCTGCGCCCAGGCGATGCGGCACGGCTTCACGGTCGAGGAGATCCACGGCATCTGCAAGATCGATCCGTGGTTCCTCGAGCACCTGAAGACGATCGTCGACACCGAGGCGAAGATCCGCGCCCACGGCCTGCCGCAGACCGCCGGCCAGCTGCGGCGCCTCAAGGCCCTCGGCTTCTCCGACCGCCGCCTCGCGGCGCTCGCCGGCACCGGCGAGGCCGAGGTCGCGGCGCTGCGCGCGTCGCTCGCGGTGCGGCCGGTCTACAAGCGCATCGACACCTGCGCGGCCGAGTTCGCCTCGCCGACGGCCTACATGTACTCGACCTACGAGACCCCCTTCGCCGGCGCGCTCGCCGACGAGGCGGCGACCTCGGAGCGGCGCAAGGTGGTGATCCTCGGCGGCGGCCCGAACCGGATCGGCCAGGGCATCGAGTTCGACTACTGCTGCTGCCATGCCGCTTTCGCGCTCAAGGACGCGGGCTTCGAGGCGATCATGGTCAACTGCAACCCGGAGACCGTGTCGACCGACTACGACACCTCCGACCGGCTCTACTTCGAGCCGCTGACCGCCGAGGACGTGCTCGAGATCCTGAAGCGCGAGCAGGAGACCGGCACGCTCGCCGGCGTCATCGTGCAGTTCGGCGGCCAGACGCCGCTGAAGCTCGCGGAGGCGCTGGAGAAGGCGGGCATCCCGATCCTCGGCACCTCGCCGGACGCGATTGACCTCGCCGAGGACCGCGACCGCTTCCAGAAGCTGCTCGTCGAACTCGGCCTCAAGCAGCCGAACAACGGCATCGCCAAGTCCGGCGCCGAGGCGCGCGCCATCGCCGAGCGCATCGGCTACCCCGTCGTCATCCGCCCGTCCTACGTGCTCGGCGGCCGGGCGATGGAGATCGTGCACGATACGGCGCAGCTCGAGCGCTACATCACCGAGGCGGTGGTGGTGTCCGGCACCTCGCCGGTGCTGATCGACGGCTACCTCGCCGACGCGATCGAGGTCGACGTCGACGCGCTCTGCGACGGCAAGGACGTCTTCGTCTGCGGCATCATGGAGCACATCGAGGAGGCCGGCATCCACTCGGGCGACAGCGCCTGCTCGCTGCCGCCCTACTCGCTGCCCGCCGAGACGCTCGAGGAGCTCAAGCGCCAGACCGCGAAGATGGCGCTGGCGCTCGACGTCGGCGGCCTGATGAACGTGCAGTACGCGATCAAGGACGGCGAGATCTACGTGCTCGAGGTCAACCCGCGCGCCTCGCGCACGGTGCCCTTCGTCGCGAAGACCATCGGCGTGCCGGTGGCGAAGATCGCCGCGCGGGTGATGGCGGGCGAGAGCCTCGCCTCCTTCGGGCTCGAGGAGAAGCCGCTCGGCCACGTCGCGGTGAAGGAGGCGGTGTTCCCCTTCGCCCGCTTCCCCGGCGTCGACACCATCCTCGGGCCGGAGATGCGCTCGACGGGCGAGGTGATGGGGCTCGACAAGGCCTTCGCCGTGGCCTTCGCGAAGTCGCAGCTCGGCAGCGGCACGCGCGTGCCGACGGGCGGCACCGTGTTCGTCTCGGTGCGCGACGCCGACAAGCCGCGCGTGCTCGACGCGGTGCGCCGGCTCGACGCGCTCGGCTTCCAGATCCTCGCCACCAGCGGCACGCAGCGCTGGCTCGAGGAGCACGGCGTCGCCTGCACCAAGGTCAACAAGGTGCTTGAAGGCCGCCCGCACATCGTCGATGCTATCAAGAACGGCGGCGTGCAGCTGGTGTTCAACACCACGGAGGGTGCCCAGGCCCTCGCCGACAGCCGCTCGCTGCGCCGCGCGGCCCTCTTGCACAAGGTGCCGTATTACACCACCCTCGCAGGGGCGCTGGCAGCGGCGCGCGGCATCGAGGCCTGGGTGGGCGGCGAGGCCGAAGTGCGCCC
>LWCB01014686.1:0-11886 GCA_001630525.1 Coelastrella sp. M60 | reverse complement strand
CCGATCTATTCAGACAAGCGGCAGTTGTGTCAGGGTATGACGGTTTGGAACCTCTAGGCCCTGCAGTTGCAGTAACACGCAGCCATCTATCTCAAACGTAAGCCGAAAGAATGGAAGACGGTTCACGCAACGGGCAGCCTGATGCGGATGCTGAGAAACTCCATCTTGCGTGGATGGCAAGCGAGCACAGCTACGCGCACAGCAACCTTCAGGTGCATTGCCTAGCTTACATTGATGTCAATATGATACAGTTACCCGCACACGCGGCGACAGTCAGCTAACCAGCTGCAGGAGTACAGGAAAACAGGAGTACAGTACCGCTTCACTGCCGCGAGTACTCACGAAGGGCATGTGATGCCGTTTGGAGGCAGAACAGCATTATGAATGTATACCCATCGGCAGAAATGGGTTGAGTTCAGGCACAAATGGTGAAGTGACAAGCTGCTGCAGTAGCACTGTAGATCAGGGTGTTCGCTCACCTTCTATATCAGACCCTTACGAGAACCAACGCTGCTGCAAGCAGCATAAAGTAGTGCATATCATGCTCCACAAGGGTGATCTTGAAGAAATATGCATCGGCTGTGGCTGCTCGGGTGGGCCTGGTGAGTGTGTGCTGCCTTGAGTAGGGTAGTTAAGGCAACAGTGTGATTGCTGTTGCTCAACAGACATCTAGCTGCTGTTCGACTATTGGAGGTGATCATAGCAGATGGTGGTACACATATGCTGCATATGGACACAGATGGTGTTGCCAGAACGTGCTCAATGGAAGGGCTGCAGGCACAACACTGCTGCTTGCCTCCTTCATCATACTCGTAAGCTGCTGAACGACTGCTGGCATGCAGAAACCACCAGTGGGTCATGTCACCACCCCAGTTCTGTCATAAGAAGTCACATGTGAACCCTTAATGCTGTTGTTGCTGCTGCAGCTGCTGCTCCTGGAACGTTGTAATACTGCGTACTTAGCAGTGTGGAGGTCCCAGCAGCAGGAGCAACAGCAGCAATCAGGCAATGAACCCTGTTGTTTCTGTTCCTGTTGGTTGTTATGGGTCTCATGTTAGTGCAGGAATCAGTGTCCCAGCAACGGCAGCAGTCCGCAGTACTCAAGCTTAACCCTGCTGCTCCTGCCGCTGCTTGGTCTGCCATGTTCTGTACAACACCGCTGAGTTTCTGTGGGCTTTGCTGAACAACCTGAACAATCACAGACGCCTTGAACTATTTGCTTATGGACGCATGCACCCCGCATTATGGTTGCGGCAAGCCAACAATTGACCATCAGCGACAAGGCGGCACTGACGGTGAATTGGTTCAGTTGCCGGCGCTGCTTGTCTCGCACAATAGCTAGGCTGGTTTTTGCAATAATTCAGCTGCTAGTTGATGACCATTTGGTAGCAGGAGCATATCAAGCTTGTTGCTATGATGCCAGTAATGAATCCAGTCTGCTGCACGAGCCAGACTTCTTCTCACATGTGCAGTCCCATGTGGGTACGAGAGTCTACTAGACATGGTCTAGATTGCTGCAGCTGCATCCTTAAGTTGCCGAAATCTGTGCAGTATCTTCCCCAACATCTCACATCGTGCTCATTGGTGCAAGGACTGCTCACAAACTACTGCTCACAACTCGGCGGCACCCTGCTGCTGCTGCTCGAGACTCTAATGAGGCCTGGCAGCCTGCCAGCTGGCAGCTTTTGTGGGGCAAGATAGGCAAACGACCAGCAGCAGCCGCCAGTGTGTCAGTGAACATTGCAAGTATATATAAAACACTTTCAAAGTTACTCACCGCGTTGCTAGAAGCAAACGTATGATAAAGTACCTGGCCTGAGTGTATGCAAGTGCTTACTAAGTCAGTGAGGCTCACAATCCCGTTGAGGCTATCAACCAACGCACCTCTAAACGATTGTGTTCCAGCTATGTCGTGTCAGGTGCTGTGTATAAACCGTTTATCATGTGACATGAGTCATGGCCCATGGGCCCATGGCCATGAAGATCTGATTTGGCAAAGGTGACAAGAATACCTCAAGGTGGTTCAGCATATTGCAGAGCCAGTGCACGACCGCGCTTGCCCAATAAATGTAGATGGCATGCGCATGTCACGCATGACACAAAACAAGCCTGGCTGCTCTACGACAGCACGTATACTCAATGGACACTCACTCAGCCAGCAATCAGCAACTGCTGGCAGTAATCGTTTTCACTCATCTCAACTCAGCAGTGATAGACCGTTCAAGGGCATTGTTGACTCTATCAAGCTCAGGCTTGAGAGCAGCTGTATGGACAAGGCACACTTGGGCTCAACAGCAGTCATATCATATGAGGCTCAAGGCACGCTACTCATAAGTGTGACTAATCAAGACCACCTCAGGCAGACACAACGCTTGCTAAAGCAAGCCTATACAGTACCAAAATGGCATGCACCGACTCAACACTATGAACATGTTGTTCCATCTATCAATAGTTGTCCGCTGATAAGGTAGTGATCCACCATGCAGACAATATGGCCCATGGCCAGGTACACATCATACACACAACCCCAACATTCATTCACAACAACGCACTCGATGTAAAACTCACGTCCCTCAACCGCACCAAACTGCGCATACACTCCTTTATTCACATGAACAGCTCTAGGCTCTCAGTAACAACGCTCACTGGCTTGCTGCTCACTTGCTCTCCCTCTAGAGCTTGCTGTTGCTGCTGCTGCTGCTCACTACGTACAATCTGGGCCTCATCTGTAGGAGTGTCTTGCCCCACTTGATGCTGCTGCTGTTGTTGCTTGATATCTGCTGCCCTCTCTACCATATTGACATCACCAGTTTTCAATGAAGCTGCTGTCACATGATGACTACTTGCCTGCTCTGTTGTGTTTGCTGAAGCTGAAGCTACTTGCGATCCTGACCCACTTCTGTTCCCTGCTGCTGATGCAGAAACAGTGCTACTGCTTGTGCTGCTGCTGTATGTAAATGCAGCGGCGGCAGCAGTAGTTGGCTTATACTGCAGGTCTGCCAACGCTGCCCTCAACTGCTGTAGATGCGGATACAGCATACTGGGCGCAATGACATCAACCAAGCCAGCCAATTGCCCTGCAACATGACCAGCAGGCACATACTGCATCTGCCTCAAAGCCACCAGCAGCTTCAGCAGATGCGGAGCATCATCTGCAGTTGCCTTTTGGCCTAACAACTGCTCAAAGAATGCAGCCATCCATGTGGGCGCTGGTTTATATCCCACTACTGCCAAACCAGCAACAAGTGCTGCCTGCTGCTTGATATCGAGCTCAGGTAGATGACCCTGGACTTGTGTCATGTACTGCGCCATGAAAGCTGCTCCTGGCCGATACTGCTGCTGAGACAAGGCTTGCATGAGTACTACATGCTCTGACGCTGATAGGAGCTTCACCGTCCCACGGAGCTGCAGCAGTAAAAGATCCATCCAGCTCTTCTTGACAGATATTCCCACCGCTCCAAGACTCTCCAACAGTGTGACAACGTCACTTGCAGCTAACTGAGAGCTGCCCTTCAGCACAAAGGCCAGCAGCTGCTGCATCCAGGCTTCTGAGGGTTTCTGCTTTTGTGCTGCTACTACTCTGATAACTTCCAGACAGTTTTTGGGTCCCAGAGTCGGCATGGCTGGCCCTGTGACTTGCCGTTCCAGGTGACTGACCACATGCTCTGGTAGTTGATATCCCATGGCTGTGAGTGCTGCTACAATCCTTACTGCACCAGCAGGTTGGCACGCTGGCAGATGAGCAGACATCTGACGTACAAATTGATACAACCAGAACTTATCTGGCTGGACCTTCAAGGCTGCGAAGCATGTTATGACGGTTTCCAGGTACTCTGGACGTAGCTGCGGGTGTGCTGTCCTGCAGGCTATGTAGCGCTCGAATGTTGTCATGAAGTGCTGGAGCCATGCTGACGTCAGTACCGTGTTGGCACGTCGTACTGCTGCACCTTGCTGATCAATGCTGTCACTGGTACCAGCATCCTGCAAGGTTTTGGGCCCAGCTGCTGCAGGGATGATCTGTACCACGGGCCCAGCTGTTGGATTGCTGCGAGTAAACTGAAGTGTTGGTAGTGTGGATAGTCGATTATGACGAGCGACTGCCTGGGTGGCTGTTAACAACAGCAGCGTCAGCTCAGCCGGTGTGTAATGTACAAGCTCAGTAGCGGCACGCTGCAGGACAGACCTCACCCAAGCCGCAGATGGCTTGTGACCAAGCGCTTGAAACAGCGCTAGCAGCTCCCCAATCTGCTGGTGGTTGAGCTCGGGCAGCTGCTGTAACGTAGCGTCTGCCAGCTGTGCTAGTATGTTGTCATGTTGCTGACTGTGTAGTAGGCGCTGTGAACCACCTGTGCCCACACACAGGTGTAGCTGACCCAGAGCAGCAGCTAGCTGGGGATATGACAGCTGATCATGCTGAGCTAACGATTGCTCTACATCCTCCCAGGGATTGGTCTGTTGCAGGGCAGCTAGGGACTGGTCTATGTGTTGCTCATGTTCAGGGGCCTCTCGCTGTTCAGTGGACAACAGCAAGCTATGCTCTGGGTGCTTGCGCAGGTGACCAGGTAGCTGCTCGGCTGCTGAAGGTGTTCTGGAAGAGTTGCTACCTTCAGCCACAGCTGATACTGCTGCTGCGAAAACTGCGCCATGCTTTTGTGCACTCACAAGCTTCGTGGCTGACGGTGCGCAAGCCATTCGCCTGCTGCATAACGATGCCGAAGCACTTGAAGCATTGCAAACGCAACCATGCATACTTCCGACACCAAGCTGAGCCCGCATCCTGTGGCTAGCGGGACCTCAAATCTCCTGCCGATGCTGCTGAGGTGATGATGGGGTCAGAGATCGACAGATGCAAAACAGTTTTGGATCAATGAGATACATTGTTACGAACATGCATATAACGCTGAGAAGCGCCTGAACAGCATTGGGCGCAATGGTCTGAACGCCTTGTGCAAGTATGGTGCGGAAAGAGAGATGGTGCGCTCAGCACTTGAAGTCAGCTGCCGTCCTGCTTATTGTCTTGCGAGTAGACTGTTGGGACACACTGCGTGCTAGACTTCTTTGTGGCTGCTACTTCCACCACAGACTGACTGTGCCTCGTCGTAACCAGGTTTACTAAACATAACCACCAGTCGATCCAGCGCAGGAGTATACCGAGCGCTGATTAAAATTCAAAATGCAAGTTACCTATTTGCTGTACGTTGTCGGCGTGTGTGTATCAAGTGCTACCCGTCTTCGTGGACCAAACTTTGAATGTTGTGGATGTTAAGCAGTTGACTGCTCAGCCCAAGTTGGCTTCTGCGCTTAGAGTCCAGTTTGTGAGGGAGAGTTAGCCAACATAGCAGCGGATGATGAACGGCAAATGTACTGTAGAATGATTTTCCTTTCTATACACTGTACATTCTTGAAGAGCTGACCAGGACATCTGCCGCACTAAGAGCCAAACTTACCGAATTGTTCACAAGCAAATGGTTTGTAGAATCATGTATGAGCCTTGTATGCAGTACTGCACATGATGCCCCACCGCTCTGGTTCGCCTCCAGGCCTTTTGCTGAAACAATGCCCTACATACAACATCATCTGACTCCTCAGGCAGAGACTCCCTGCCTGAAGCCCGCAACAGCGGCACAATGAACGATGAAATTGTAGCCTCTAACCGGCAACACGTGACACCTACAGCTGCACACACAATAATATGATGCAATCACCTGAAAACAATGTATCAAACAATGCATACATGGCAATTCAATGCCAATACATGCCAATGCTGCAAAAAGGCTTGATGATACTTCAACACTACTGCACATGAAAATGACGACAACATCTACAGGCGACCTGCTGCTACATGACTCCTGACTGTACCCCAGAGCTCAGCACCTTTCCGAGACATCTGCATTGAGCCACCCCATGAACTCCATGACTGACTGTCCAACCAACCAGGGGGTGCAGGATGAACGTTGCTCTGATTAGACCCAGCCGACGATGACATAACCTGTGATTTCTGATCACCAAAGGGATGATCTGATCTGGTGCCATCTGTGGCTTGCACTGCTGTAGCGCCTTGCGCTGTTGTTGCCAGATCCTGCATGCGACCAACATGCGAGTGAAGCTTCTGCAGAGCCAGCATGCCTTGCTGGTACTGCTGATTGTTAGAACTTGTTGACGACTGCTGCTGCTGTTGCTGCTGCTGCTGCTTAATAAGCTCCATCTCTTTGTGCCTGCAGGATTCAATGCAAAACATTGCAGGTCAGGATCTACTGAAGACCTTCCAAGATGTGAGCACCCATCACTGCAAACACTACAATAGTCCAACTGCGGCTTTCACCAAGGCCACCCAACAGGCATCAACAAGGCTTCTCAGGAGAATCTGATGACCATAGGGAGGCCAGCAGTCTGCTTGAGATACACATGCAGATTGGAACCCTTCCATCTCCAAGGTTAAGGAGGAAGTTCCATCTGCATACATACATATGTCAAGCCGACTGATTGTGACTTGCAGAGGTTACAGACAGTCAGGGTGTATTACCAAGACGGTTGTTTGTCAGCACCAAACGCCCTGCACCACCCGAGAACAAATATCCCACAGTCCTCACCTTTCAGCTTGTTCTGCAAATACTGCTGCTGCTGTGAAAGCATCTGCATCTGTGACACTGACTATGGCGTACACCGGTAGCACACATGTGCTCATGAAGAAGGACAACCCCACATTCACCACCAAGAGGACAAAGAATGCGATGAGCTCTCCAGTAACGGCTTTGTTGGGGAGGAACTGGTTGGACCTCCACAGAGCAAATAACACCAGTGTGAGGCAGAATGCAGACTCTGCATAGCACAGCAGGGGTGAGATGTAGCACCATAGTAGCTGCTGTACAGTGACGATGCATAAGAGCGCATTGCTGTATCAACATTGATGATTGCATGCTGCTGGTAGGCTGTTTCCTTGTGTTTACTGGTACACTACAAGTGCAGCAAAGTCATGCTGCCAGGTGACTGCTGCTGCACAAGCTGTCAGGTTGATGCCAAGTAGAAGAGCCTGGCAAACCCTGGGGATGACTTAATCCAGTGGATAATGAAGGATGGGCGCAACAGCTTGCAACAATTGCAGCAAGGTCGGCTGGGTGTATGCCAGCAATGGCCATACAAGGTGCACTCAACATTGGGTGGATACCTCACATCATGCAACACTGTACTCACGGAAGTAAGCCACTTTGAAGAACAACAGCAGCAGTTTGGGACGGTGAAACCTGTAGGGGCAGCAGTTGCAGCATCACAGCCTTTGCTACTAAAGATTGCTGCATGGGGGGATTCGCGCTGTCGTACAGATACATCATTTCATGTACAGGCTAGAGGTGCTGTTTGGCATCTACATTGAGCATAAGACAATGAATCTGCCCCAAATTCACACAACAGCAGCATGGCAAGCACAACCAAAGTGTCTGGCTCTACTGCAACTGTCCTTCAGAAGATCACCAGCATGCTGTTAGCCGTCGACAAGTTTCAGCTTGTTGGCTCAACAGCAAGGGCTGCTGCTGCTGCCGTGAAAGAGCCTCAGTGCCCCTTACCAGAACATGCTGGATATGTCTGTCTCTTTGGACCTGGCGGCATACTTCTCATACCGCTGAGCAATGGGACTACTGGCTACAGCTTGAGCATCAACTATCTTGCCTGGGCTCAGATCTCCATCAAGATGATCTTGAGATTCTGACTGATCTACTGGTATATGTGAGCCAGCAGCTGGTGCAGGTGATCTGACAACATCTTTGCAACGGTGCAGAGCATTCTGGACAGCCTGCAGGTGCAAGTTTGAAGGCAAACAACATGTTAAACAACTTGTGAATGAGCTACAAACATGTTCCAAGGGGTTGTTTGCCATGTTAATAGTATCAGCAACCTCCATGTATTCACCGTGATCTGCGGCAGATGTAGGTATGAGGTCTGCTAATACCTGAAAACCTCTTAATTGTGGACAACTGTGGGCCTATGACTTACTTGGATTGTTCTGTCGGCATTGTTTTGTTCTGAAATAGCATTGTGTCGTTCTTGCACTGCAATCCTGACATCAGAATCAACTTCAGCAAGTTGAGCCAACTTTGGCTGAAGCTCTAGTGACCCCTGGTGACTCCCACTGGTGGTAGCAGATGCAAGATTATTCTCTTCTGATGGATGTCCCTCTTCAGCTTGCTCCTCGTGGTACAGGAAGTATGACCTTGCTGTAAGGTTGACCACAATGGAGTGAAGCTTAGCACCAGCAGCAACCATGAGGATGATGGTCACACTACTGATGGCAACGGAGCTGCAGGAGATGAACAGATAGGACGACGCAGCAGCAGCAGCAGCAGCAGCAGGGAAGAGTGGTCAAAGCTGAGCAAGCATTCAGGTGCATCAGGAAAAGCCACAACGCTGCTGAGGCGACAATCATGCTAGCATCCATACAGTCACTGTACACAATGCAGCTGCTACAAGTAGTACTGGATGGGAACATGCAGTGCTCTATTGGACAGCCAGCAGCAGCACAAGGCTCCGCAAACAGTGCTTTGACAGCAGATCCACTCACCACCACACCCGTTTGTCATAGGGGATGATGAGCTGAATGATTGCAAAGAGCCAGACCAGGGCACTGACGGACACAACATCACAGAAACTGTACTGCATGGACTCCTGCAACAAATCACCAGGTGCATTCATGGACTTACAGGGCTATAGGGTCTGATTGGTGCGCTAGCTGCCAGTATTGCTCCAACACTGTGGTGAACAAACAGGGTGTCACCATCTGGTCAACCCATACAGAGTACAGAGTACTCACGCGCACAGGGCACTGGCCTACAATTACGGCATGTCCCAAACCCACCAAGGCACAACCGGCGGAGACGTTGTTAGACAGAATTCAAGGACCGCTGGAGAAGTTTGCCAGGTTTACCTGTACATAAGCAGAGTATGGGAAATCCTGAGGTACATGTGGCAGTTGTCCCTGCTGCTTCAGCCCCTCCATGAACAACCTCCTCAACGCCAGGTACATCCTCTTGGTCATCGGCAAGAAGAACGTGTTTATCAGAGCCAGTACAGAATGGCTGAGCTTCGTCTTGCCGACTGATTTGATGACTCGGCTGTTGATGGAAAAGAGGGGCGTCATCATGGCTTCGACTTCCCATGAGTGCCAGCGCCTCATCTGCAAAGATGCCAACATTGTTATAACAGTTCACAGCAGCACAGCAGATATGTTCAACTCTAGTGTTGCCTAGCCCACTGGCAGGTAACATAGCAGCATGTGCGAATACACTTCAGGACAGCATACAGGGAATCACATACACAGTTGACAAGGGCATCAGCTGGATTGAGGTGCAATATCAAGTCTGTTGCTGCAAGCAGCTGTTGAATTCACATACGGTACACTGGCGTCTGTCTGATACAGCTGTGAGAGTTCCCACCATCATGTGGTCCGGCTGCAGGAGGCCACATTGCCATCTCAAGACTGGAGCAAGCTTGCCATAGGAGACGAAGATCAACATGAGCTCAAAATATGAACTCCCAAATACAGCATCTTGCAATGGCATCACTGCGCAAATCTTACCCTCAACATGCACAGCAGCATGCACACGCATGCATAGAAGATATGCACCAGCGCTGTGAGCGCTATGAAGATATGAATCCCATGAATGGCCTCCAAAGGAAACAACTGCGTCCAGCCAGCTTCACAGATCGCCGACTGCTCCTCTTTCTGTTTCTGTGGCTGTGAATTGCTGCTGCTTGTTGTGGTAGAAGCTGCATCAACGAGCAGCTTGCGTCTGCCTGTCGGTGGAGTTGTAGGTACTGCATCGCCTGCAGTTGCTGGTGATGTGGGCAGGGGCGCTGATGGTTCTGCTGTTGTTGTTGGTGGTGTATATGCTTGGACGGGATCAGCAGGTGTTAGGTCCCAGCCGGTCGGGTTGTAGCCGGGTGCCTTATCGGCCCAATCCTTCGGGATGCAGATCTCCATAAGGTGGTTCTGGAAGCACCCAGAAGTTTATCTGATTGCATACATACTTTCTATAGTAAAAGATTCACATTGTGGTACTTGGGTTTGTGATAACATGGCAGAGACAGGATAAGCAGCTACTGAACTCCCTTCTCCATCCTGATCTAAGGATGCTCCATTCTGCCTGTACCTTGGACGCATACCTCAAACAGCGGCAGCAGCAGTACTATCATTCCAACAGCGAGAATCTCATCCTGCAATGCATGAAACAACACGTAAAGGCGCTCAATGTAGACATCGCGATCCACAGCAGACTGATATTGGCAACACTTGGACTGTTGGATGTTGATAGAGGGTGGCCCAAACATCGGAAAGAGGGAGATGCCAATAGCAATGCCTTGGTGCTGCTATGTGCATAGCAACACAGCTGATAAGAAACTGGTACTTGACCATTGAAGTCAGTTTTGTGCCTAGCAGATGTGGCTACTGATAGACGAACACATTTGCTGTTACAGCAGCGTTGCTGGGTACTGTTGCAGCCCTGCATTCTGGTGCTACAACACCAACAGAACGCTGACATGACAGCTAGACCTAAACTCACCTTCAATGCATGCATCACCTTGGTCAATGCAGGCTTGTTGCGCTTGTGCAACCATTGTTCAGCAGCACGCAGCATACGGTCCCATACTAGGGTTACTATGAGGAAGAACGTAAACACCACGCCAATAGCCCATGAAGGCACCTCTAAGGGACCGTAACCCTTTGCCATTGCTTTGAGTAAGTCTTCACAAGGCCAACATGCAGGTAAACTATGCTGCAGGATGATCTACAACCCCCGTCTGCTGCAGGAAACTACCCAGCTGCAGTAGGATATATGCGGAAGGAGGCTTTGCTGCATTGCATGGGGCGTCCTTCAGCTCGATATGCAGCAACGCTGTCTATCTGTTGCATAAGAGGCCAAGCGGCGCAGTTACGGAAGACTGCAGCTACAGGGACATAGCGCTCAAGGCGCGACAACCAACTATATAAGAACAGGCGCAGCGTTTCACGATGTCGAGCTTTCAATCTAAGAGGATCACGGCTTCCTATCATTGATTATGCATCCGTGTTGAGCCCTACACAACGGGCCTTCCACTGGGCGCCACGGCGGGTCGACACACCACACGACTGGGCCCAAACCTTGTGCACTCGTCTCAAGCAGCGCACAAAGTCGTACGATCGCAGTCACTGTGCTGCAAACAACGTGTTTGGTGTTTTATGTCAGCACTTGAGAGGCCCCTGTTTGCTGCCTGTTGCCTGCTGCTGACAATGACAGGCTTCGAAAAGTTTTCGACAGAATGAGCACGTGTGCTGCGAATAGAGTTTTATAAAAGCGACAAGGTACTATCAGCACAGCCGGACACGCAGGGCTGTCATTGTGTACACCTATGCTTCACTGCTGAGCATGGTCCCGGCAACCGTGACCCACATACTCGAGCAACTGACGAACGATGGATACTGTCTCGTGAACATCAACCAAGGTAGCAACCTACTGTGTGACGCATCCGAGGTACTCAATGGCTGGTTCGAAAACAGCTCAAAGCAGCAGCAGCAGACAGGTGCGATCAGTACAGCAAACGATCGCAAGACACACGGAAGAGGACGATACTTAATGATGCCAGTCAAGGAAGTTATGGAGGTCGACGATGACTGGAAGGGTTCAAAGGCGCCTGCTGAGCTGCGTTTGGCAGTGAACACGGTATTCTGACTGCTCACTGCTGTACTGCAATACTCCTATCTTCCATAACCATTCTTCTCTGCTGTGTACTGACGACCTTACCGACACTGAGTCACAATGTGGATCAGTTACTGCATGCTTGTGTCAGTTTCTGATCGGCATAGTGCATCCATTGATGCACGGAAGCAGACGAGGCTGCATATGGCCAATGTCACAGGCC
>LWCB01014684.1:0-12896 GCA_001630525.1 Coelastrella sp. M60 | reverse complement strand
TACCCACCAGCTAATCATTAGCTGGTTGGACCACCACCGACTGGAGCAAGCACAACTGTGAACATGGGGCAGCTATCAGCACCTTCAGCCTCTCTATGGTGGTGGATTTGCCGCTATTGTCCAGCCCTACTACCAATACATTGACCTGTATTACAGCAGGCGAATTTCTGGATTAGAGCTGGCTAAGGTCCACACTTGAAGCTGCTGCTCTGCAGGTTACTGCTCCTGATGAAATCCAGATTGGGATTCAAGTTGCCTACCTTCTGACCCCCTAGGCCTAAGACCTCTAGAAGTTTACTTAGGAACCCCATGAACATGAATCATATCATGCTCGCCCACAAGTGACTGATGCTCCTGATCGTGTTCAAAAGACAGGCAGCACACTGCTGTCTGTGTTTGCAGGTAGATGTAGAGCAATACTGGCCAAATGTGTCAACAGCCGCGTTGTGTCTGCATGAGCAATTATACATCGCCGAGTACGCCGGCACGGTCTCCTCAACTTTGACCTGATGCACAAGCGAACGCCACCGGTGGTTGGTTTTCTGCGCACAACAAAATTGTGTAACATTTCATCTCAGAATACTTGTTGCATACATGCGATCAGTGCTGCTTACCAAGCAATCTAAACAAGTGCGCCGGGTCACTGCAAGGAACTGCACGGTAGGAGAGCTCCCCCCATCCCTGGCCTGAGCTGTAACATTTCCTGACCACGAGCATACAGATTCTGCCGCATGTCGATAAGCGCAAGGGAAAGCCAAGCAGCTGCAGAGGCACCAGAGGGCAACATCTATGCCAGCAAGACGGAGCTGCTGGAGTGGGTCAATGGTTTGCTGCAGCTGCAGCTCCCCAGACTGGAACAGTTCTCCTCTGGAGCTGTGTGTGGTCAGCTGCTTGATGCTTATTTCCAGGATGCAGTCTGCATGAACAAGGTAACCTCGGCAGGGAATTTGGGTCAGGAGGGTTGCAGCTAGCAATGATAATACATAGTCAATAGCACAGAAAGGATCCAAATCCGTATTCTTTTCAACCTTGAACAAGTCCAACGTGGTTTGCAACAACATGCACACCACTTTTGGACCTGCAGGTGAACTATCATGCATCTAATGAATATGAAGCGCTTGTCAACTACAAGGTGCTGCAACAAGGATTCACAGCCATCAAGCTCACCAGAGTAAGCACTTATATAACACAGTCATAGGCAAATTAAGCACTTTAGCTTGCTGCAGTGGAGCGTGCATGCACAAAGTGCTGCCCTTGTCACACATTGTGGACGTGATCAGTATATATACTTCAGTGGTGCGGCAGAGCAACTAGTAAGCAACTACTCCTGATATTCCCGATGGTGTGTAGTTTGCCATCGAGCCTCTAAGTCCTGGCGGGTTTGCACTCACTCACAGTCTCTCATGGTTCCTGCACTGCAGGATATTCATATCAGCAAGTTATCCAGGGGCTCAAGGGTGGAGCTGTTGGAGCTGCTGCAATACCTGTACAAGTACCTGCTGAGTAAGCAACTTGCTTGAAGTGATTGACTCCACCCTGCATTGTCTGCCAGCACCATCAGTACCACATACAGCAAGCCAAGAAGAGTACTTGTGTTGCTTAATTCGACAATAACTGGCAGGCTGCTTTCCTGCAACTGCTGTTTGTCCGCTTCTACAGAGTTCAAGGCCATGGAGGGGTACGATGGACGCAAGAGGCGAGCATTGGCCCTCCAAGGGGGAACTGATACTGTTCCTGTACCATCCTGGATGTCTACTAGTCATGCTGCGGGCCGCTCAGGAAGTGAGTAGCATCATAGCCACAGCCGCAGGGTTCAACACCAGCGCTTGAGGTCCTTATATGCAGCCACCTACAGGCTGTAGCCCTGAGTAATTGACGCCATTAGAAGTTGCAGTGCACGCTTGAGGACATGCTTGGCAGAGGCATCAGCAGGCATTGGTCCTAAGAGTAAGCCCCAGGCTGGTAACTGGTGAACTTCTCTGTTGCAGTGAACAAGTCCTCTGATAACTGGTCCATGGCCATGGAAAGGCAGCAATCAAGCCGTGCCGCACTGCGTGCCAGTGGCAGCTTCAACCCAGCAGCCTCACATACAGCCAGCCGCAGACCAGCTACAGCAAGCCATGACAAAGACAAGGCTGGAGTGAGTTCAGAGAAGGAAGATAAGGGATCAGGTCGCCGACCCTGTGCACCAGCAAGGATGCCAACTGTGAAGGATAACAGGACTCCTGGGGGGACAGCAGCACTTTCAGATGCAATGGAGGCAGCAGCTGCAAGTGCAAGCACTGGGCATGCAGGAGTCAAGGCAGATGATGATGAGGTAATGGTGCAGCACAGCTCTTGGTATTCTTCATGCATGAGTTGCAGGACAGAAGTGCCACACACCACCAGCAGCCCCCTGTCAAATTGCAAGGGCATCCTTGTTCTGTGCTCTACTTGCTTCATAGCCAGCGGTTCCATCTCAGCAGGCTGCATTTTGCAAGTAAGATCAACATGTGTACACTGCTGTTTTACAGAGTTTGTAGGCTTGTACATCCCTCACATCCTGTATTTGGCTGTTGCCTTGTAGGCTGGTGTCACTGTTTATCAAGTAGTCCCAAGGGAGGAGGTTGCCACTGTTGTTAGGGCTTTGCCAGATGAAGCCGGCAGCACAAGGCTGATTGTACCAGAGGAAGCCATCAGCAGAAGAATCACAAGGTGATAAGCCGGCTAGAGCGCTATAAGGCTGTGTGTCACAAGCATAAAAAATTGTTTGATCAAGACCTTTGGATCCTGAATCCTGTATACATGTTGTTGGGTTTGAGAGTAACCCACACCGGAGTCAGGACCGTATGCCTCAGGTTGCTCATTGTCACAACGGTTGCCCACTGCAAATGCTTCTGTTGCATTGGGAGTGTAGTCATTGTTACTGGGCCTGCCTAGGGGCCAACACCCAGAGGCTGGTGAGCGAACTTTCGCTTTTGCCTCCTTTGCTATTGCTGCTATTTGCAACAGGCCTTTGAGTCCTGGCAGCAGATCCCAGCTGGAGATTTGCATCAGTACAGCAGCAGAAGCTATTGATGTGCTCAAGAAGACATGCTGCAACATGGCACAGATAGTCGGCATGCTGCCAACCTGCAATGACAGCTGTGTATACCGAGGCAAGATAAAGAGCATGACAGACTGTGCCAGCACCACTGCTGCACATGTGGGCTTGTTAATTGCAGATGTAGCAGCAGTATGCAGTTGTAGGACCGACACCAGCAGTGATATTATACAACAACAAGTGCATAAGCTACTGCAGGTGAGGAGGATGCTGCGTTGCCTTTCTGCATGTGCCAGCTTAGCATCATAAGCACCTAGAATGTAGGCACATGTACATATAAGCCTCATGTACATATAAGCCTCATAGTATGTACATTATTATCATCATCAACACGGTTGGGTATATACAGTATTGTGCCGCTGGCGGCTGTGATACCAGGAATCTGGGGCAGCATATGTAGATGCAGCCTTGTCAGATTGACGACGACAGACTCAATCAGTAACAACACAGAACCCAAGAAAAGCGTACTGCATATCATCCTGGTGCTCTGTTTGCAGGAACACAAGGATCTGCAGAGTGAACTAGCTGCTGGGACTCAGCAGCTGCAGGCAGCTGTAGTGGCACATGCCTCAACCACTGTGCAGAAGCTCAACCTGCAGCTGACGCAGTTGCAGAAGCAGCTAGCATCCACCGCAGCATTGAACGGCAGTTTGCGGGCAGTCGGTGCTGCATATGCTGCTCTATCGGGGCGTTGTCACAAAGAAGGTGCAGTGCTTGCAACGCAGTTTCTTGTGGATGTATCCAAGCCTTGTTGTAACAATGCAAGTGGGAGTGTGCCGACCAGCAAGGTCCTGAAGCTTGGTGATTCTGCTATGAAGCAGTTACGCAACGGAGATATCTACAAGGTAGTGATGTGTGCTTGAGTATGCCCTGTTGCTTCAGCGTACCAATGACTCGCTTGGCACACTGTGCAGCTTTGTGGCACACTGTGTGACTTGACAGTGTGTGGCACAAACTGCCCCCGACAAATCTTATCACATGTTTGCCTGCAGGGTTGCTATCAAGGTGCTAGGAAAAACGGGCATGGCAGTTACTTCTTTATCAATGCAGACGTGTATGAAGGAGAGTTCAAGGACGACAGGATGGTGGGATCTGGGATGTACAGCTTCTCACCAGAGGGCAGGTGTGTTGCAGTGTAACCAACAGTACACCACTGTAGCTGACATGTAGCCGTGTTGTGAGCTATATGTGTGCTTCAGCAAGGGACTGATCTGGTCTTGCATGTGCAAGGTACTACATGCTGGTAGTTCTGCATGCGCTCCCACAATGGGGTGTCAATTTGGCTGCACTGCAACAGCCCAACATGCTGTCATGCTCCTCTGCTGATGTTCAGATATGAAGGTGACTGGTCAGCTGCCTTGTATGAAGGGTTTGGTAGTGAGACCTTCTCCAAGGGATCAACATATCATGGACAGTACTCGGGTGGTTTACGCCATGGCTGGGGCATGTGTCACTTCTTTAACGGGGATTATTACGAGGGACAGTGGGCAAAGGGACTCAGGGAAGGTGCTGGCATGCAGCAGGTAGGGGGCTTGAGCAATTGCGGGATGTACAATATGTTTTGCACTGTTTGAGCATTGCAGTGCCTGTCGGCGGCGTCATGCATTAAGTTAATGGTATGCTTACACTGTGACAAGCTTGTACACTTGTCAAATTGATAGTGTGTTCTGCTTTGGCACACTGTGTTGGCAACACTGCACTGAAGTTGTAAGGGAGCACCATGGACTTGGACTTGCTCAAATGGTCTCCTCCAAGGAGTTTTATTCTCATCACACTGGAAGCTGGGGTGCAGATACATCATGTGACTATAAACGGAGGCACTTCGGAGTGCACTGCAGACGAGACTGAGACCGTGTTGCCCATGACTGTGGGCTGCTGTGCATCACAGGGAGCATTGTTGTGCTGCTGTTGCAGTGCACTGACGACAGCAACTATGTAGGTGATTACAGAAGAGGCAAGCGGCATGGCTACGGTGTCTATAGCTTTCCCAATGGTGATCAATATCTAGGAGAGTATGAAGACGACATCCCACAGGCAAGCATACAGCAGTACGTCATGCACACTGCTCTGTGCCAGCCCCCGAGCTGGTGACTGCTGTAGTACACCATTGCAGCACTATGACAGCATGCAGCATTGAAGAGTATCTGTGAGGCTTGACCAGGCTGTTATTGTGTTTATCTGCAGGGATATGGGGTGTATGTGTTTGGGAGTGGTCAGAAATATGAAGGTCATTGGGAAAAAGGCAAGAAGCACGGCTGGAGCCTCTATACAGTTGAGACAGGTATGTGGGAATACAAGCCAAGGTGAATGCTCGTCACGGTGGCATCTCAGGATGGTGCAAGCCATGCATCCGTGACGAGTGATATGCACATCACTGCTCAAAACTCCACTGCAGTTTTGTGTATGCCGTTGGAAAGTGTTTGTGCTGAGCATTTAGGCTTTGGATGGTTTTTTCAGAGGCTGTGGAGGGTTTTCAGCCAACTTTTGCATGCTGCATTGGCCATAATTGTGCGTGTTACACCTCTCTGCATTTGAGATGCCTCAACAGTATACAAAGCTGACCCGACTGGTGTTGGCAGCACTAAAACCATAAATTAGGGCCTGCAACTATTGCTGTACGCAGGTCAGCGCTGGGCAGGTAGCTGGTCAGAGGGCAAACCACAGTGGGTGCACCCTCTATCGCAAGATGGCAATCAGCAAATTGCTGATGTGGCACAGGAAGTGATAGATAACCTGGCTCATGCGTTTGCTGCCTGCAAGAATGCTCAGCAGGTATGCAGAGCCTTTGTGTACTACACCTGCAGCAGCCGGTGTCATGTAGGCAGTTGATGACCCAGGATGCTGTTCATGATCGGTGTTGAAACAGTCACAAGTGCCACAGAGTCCGGTTCTGACCTGCAGCACGCAGCAACTTGGTACAGCTGTGATCAGCCTTTTGAATCTGCAAGTTCTGACTCAGTGCGGCTCTCAAGCAAAACCTCACTTATAGGCCATACTGACCAGGCTGTCAGCTGATATCTTCATCATGATAAGATAAAAAGCAACTACTAGTAGTTGCTTTGCATCTTCTACTTGCAGGCTGAATGTTTGGCACGATCCAAGCTGACTGCACACTGGGCTGTACAAGGTGAAGTACAACAGGGGCTCATATCAGCAGCAGCTGGTGCAGCACACGCAGCAGCCATGGCACAAATAGCAAGGCAGCGAGCACAGCAGCTGGCAGCTAGGCTGGACGCAGCAGCTGCACTTGTGGCTGATGGCAGTAAGAGCGCCCAGATGCAGCTGGTCGCGTATGCCATTCCTGTACACGAATTGAATGAGCTCAGTATGGACTAGCACAAAGATTTGTGGTCCCTAGAAATAGACTAAAGGTTCCATGATGCGGGCTCTGCTCAGAGCACTAGTAGCAGATCTGCTAGAGGGTTTCGATTTGATATTAGTCTATTTATTGTTCAGAACTTTATGCTGATCTGTCTTAACATTATTGCCGATCATGAGTCATGAATCAGTCATGATTCATGACTGATTCTACAAGGACAACAGGCGACGTGTCTGCTTAGCCCACACTGGACTGGTTGACTCCGGGTCAGCCCATGAAAGGAGCCATATGCGGCAATATATATGGCAACTGCAACGGCATCCAGCTGGGACAGTCCGAGTACTACTCAGAGTTATGTGTTAGCAGTGATCACCATGAGGCATTTATTTTGCTGCATGTACCACAGTATCCTGTTGCCAACTTCCAGCACCTGTTGAGTCGATTCCATCAGAAGCTTTCATCAGTTGACAACATTGTGTCCAAGTCATAAACGATCTCTCTCTCACAAGAACACTGTGACCAGTCTCTGTGGGGTTAAGAGGTATGAAGCAAAATCACCACACTGCTGTCAAGGGTACAGCAACAAACGAACAAACAATTTAAACCACTCTGGCCATCATGTATGATTTGGCCCTTGGGCAGTAATTCCCAGAAATAAATGTCCGTGCACATATCAATGCTTGAAGGTGTCAACAGTTTCTGAAGCCTGTCCAGCTGGAAAAGTATCATGCCATCGACAATCATGAAGTATTGCAATGAAGCTACATATGTTTCTGAGAGTGATGCCTGGTTGCATCTCCTGCAGCTGCTGCCAGTCTACCTAAGGACTTGAGCTCATATCAGTTCTTATAAGCCATCAGTGCAGTATCTGCTTGGCCAACAGTACAGCATCACCTGCAGTCCCCCAACCCAGCGTCAATCCTGAACCACCATGTCCATAATTATGAATCACTTTCATACCTTCAATTCTCTTCAAGCCACCACCCACAGCAGCCAAAGTCCCTGCCACGGCTCCTTGCACCCCAGGATCCTCAGGAGATTGTCCCTGTTCTACGCTTGCTGCTCCCGCTTCTACTGCATCCAACAGAACATCTCGGCTCAAGGCTTCCGCCTCCAACCTTAGCCTTACTCTACCAGGTCTCAAGCCAACCCAGTGATCCATCAACTCAGCCTGCTTCAAACTGGGCACCACCTGCATTGCCCGGTCGGCGATCTTCTCTGCATCAAGCATTGACACTGCTGTGCTGTAGTTGCCTACTTGGCCTGTGCCCCCAAGGACCACCCACTCTCTGCAGACGCAGCGCCAAACAGCAGCACAAGAAGGTAATCCTGGTAGCAGTTCATTAACACAAGATACATCTTCATGATGAGACAGACCGTTGAAATTTCAGAGCTTCGGCAAAGTGTTCTCTATACTTCAGGCGGTCCGCGAACAGAATAACACTGCGAGTTTGGCAAAAGGTGACACTGTGATCTGCTGCAGTGTTTGAGCAGTCACCCTACCCTTACCTGTTGGGAATGATGTAAGATGTTTCGTCTGGGAAATTAGCAAACACACACTGATTGACCCAAGGTGCCTTCACCCTCATGATCTGACCACGTATAGGAAAGCAGCGAGGGTCAGGCACTAACTGCTCAGCACCCAGCCCACAGCAGTTGATCACAAGGTCCCAATTCTCTGAGGCAACATCTGCCAGGCTGTTCAACTTCCGCTGAATCTGCTGCACGCCTGCTGCTTGTAGCTGGCGGCTCAGCCAGCGCATATACAAGCGGCCCTCACAGACAACCTGCCAGGGCAGCCGGGGAGCAGCAACAGCAGCAGCTGAGAGAGGCATACGACTACTTGCCTAATGCTGGAGCATGCTGTTATCGCCTGTGGAGATAATATAAGATCTTGAGGGCATCATACAGCTATCAGTTGAATACTTGTGATGCCTCGGCTGCATGTTTTGCACTTACTGTGTTGAAATTGAAGCCATCAACAAAGGCATCAGCTCTCTCAGCTGCTTTGAACGAATCTATGCTTCCATCTCCCGGAGTATCCTCACTGTCGTTATTGTAAGCTGCTGCAGCTGCTGCAGCCGCCTGTATGGAAGGCCAGTCTACGTTCTTTGAAAACAGCGCCAGCTCCTGACTGCTCATGCGCCGGTATCCTTGCACTGCTGATGACCAGAAGGGATCTGGCTCTTCTGCTAGAAACAGGTTGTGGCAGTACATCATTTGTACCCCTGCTGCTTGTGCTTGATCTGAATGGACGAGGCCCATAAGGTGGTCGAAGGTTTCCTTGCTCCACCTGGGAGCATCAAACAAATAACAGAGTTTGACTGTTAGTACAGCGATTGTGATCTTGTCATGTTGAACCTCATCTGTTGACTTGCATGCGTCCATTTGACTCTAGAAAACGTCTGCAGCATGTTGTGGGTTGTCATGTCAGCTGCCACTTATACTCTTATGAACGCTGCACTGGAGGAAGCACTTGTTGACACAGGAGGGCATGAGCCATGAGTGTGGATCCTCATTCACAAGCAGTGGCGGATGTGTTCACTTTTGTGTTGTTGTCCAACTCACCTGTATGTGAGCACTTCAGGTGTCTCTGAAAGCTTATAAGGCTCCCACACGCCCGCTGCATTATGAGATGCAAGATCTGAGGCAAACCTTTCTGCATAGATGGTCACTTGAGCTCCAGGTACCTCTTGAGTAATCCTGCGATGCCAGATCACTTACGTGTCAACAGTACGCGATGAAATAAAAAGATTTTAGATAAAATTCAACAGTACGCGATGAAATAAAAAGATTTTAGATAACAAGGAGTAAGGCGATGATACAGGGTGACAGATACAACTGCCAGGCATCAGTGGCCTACGAGAGGCAGCAACGCTCCCCAAGGATAGAAGCAGAGCATGATCTGCAATACATTTTCACTGATGCCTGATTGGAAGTATGCATTCCGTGGTCGTGGTAATCAAAACATGTATGCAGTGGCACGGACAACATGGACCCAGCAGTCACTGAGTACTGAATGATCAGATCAAGATTTGCGGTCCTGCAGACACTTAGCCTGCTGATGTGCCAGGTGTGATGCTGCAGTGTGTTTCTTGAGGCGCCACATACATACTATCCTTGGTGCCAATGGTGTTTCACTTGCACAGGTAAAATGTCTGACGTGCAGAATAGCTGTTCACCTGACAGCTGTAGCAAGACCATTGACACCGGCTCCTAGTACGCATATGCGGGGTCTACCTCCCCCCGTGCTTATGTTAAATGTTCTTCGTTGCTTATATGTCTGCCGCAGTTCATCTAAGAGCACAGGCAAGGCCGCAGCACTGCTGTCAGCTGACGATGGTGTCGTAGCAGCTGTATGTAAGGCGATCTGCTTTGGGAAGCCGGCAGTACGCAGATGGAAGCAAAATCTGGGTCGTGCAAAAGTGTCGTGCCTTTTGTCTCTATTTGCTGTGAAACGTGCTTTTTTCACAATATTGACAACGTTGCGCGACATCATGCCTGATCGTCCTGGGTCAAAACAATAGTTTACTGCACCCAAGTCACGGTTCTGGTTGATCATGCTCAGTGACGAGCTGGCAGTACCAGAACAGTACAAACTTCCGACTGCGGGACGCGAAGTTCCGGTCACACTTTACCAATGTCAGCATTCTCTCACCACTAGGTATCATGTATTGTAGCCCAACACAATGTGATGACAGCGTAAATCAGGCTCAGTTGTGATGTAACCTGTTCGCTGGCATCGAGTTCGTCCCTGCTGCAATATATCTGATACTGGGCTAGCCGCATGCTTGGTGCAAGGAGAACTTGTGAACGAACCAAGGTTGTCCATATCAAGCTTTGAAGCTTCTGTTCATACTTCTATGTGTGAGTGATCATGGCCTTTAACAGGCTGTTGCCTCTAGCCTGTAGCCAACCAGCGTGAATCTGACGAGACTGCAGTCCCACCATGCTCCAGTCACCTATCCTGCAACAATAGTCCGGTTGGCAGCGGGAAAGTTGCGAGGCACAGTCACCCGGCGTCACAGCCGGCGGTGCGTAGCAGCACCGCAACAGCTGCGTCGCCCTGCAAGCGTCCATGGATTGCATGCCCGTGCCAGACTGCATTGTGCCACATGGTTGCTACCGGAAATTTCGGATCACCAATAAACCTGTGCCCACTACGTCTATCTTTCATGATATCTTCAAGAGAATCTCAGTAAGTATGGCCAACATGTATACATACGTACAGTACGTACTGCAGCAAGTAAACATGCAAACCCCAGTTTCCCAGGGTGATACTGACAAGAAAACATTCAGATCTGCCAGGAGAAAATCAAAATCTATCAAGGTCATGCATCCAGGACATCGAAACGCGTGAGCCCGGAAAACGGGCTCTCGCACTGCTGAGGCGCAGGCGCTATCAGAGTACGCAACACAGAGCACAGAGGTGACTTATTTGATTATAGTAAATGTTACAGAAAGTTTACAAGTAAGAGATGTAGAGCCAAAAACCGGCATAGTCCCTGCTTTGTCACGAGTGTTATCACACTGTCACGCGCAGACTTCAAAGCGCGGGCTGTAATGTCCAAATGATGACGATCATTGCTCATCTGCAGTGTGCTACAGATTGTATCGTGTGTGGGTTAGAGCTGTCGTCGCTGAAGTCGTGCCTGTCACACTTTGACAGCCATCCTTGCTTTCATCCAATCTGAGAGGGCAAGTTCGAGGGTAGTCGCAGTATACACTATAGTATCAGTGCGTCGACAGTTTGTCAGCCCAGCAACCAGCCCCCCTCTTGATAAGTCCACCTGATTCTGTAAAACAACACCAGTCCACATGCTGCTGCATCAACGACCCTTCGTCATAGCTGAGAAGCTTCGGGGGCCTGTTGCAGAGTCACACCTCTTTAAACCCATAAATCAATGTGTTAGAAGCTCTAGACTGACATCCTGCAGAGTAGCAGCAGCACTTGAAAAGACCAAAGTCTTACTAGTCGGCAATGGGGGCCGTGAGCATGCTCTAGCCTGGAAGCTCTCACAATCGGACCTTTGCGAGCAGCTATACGTTGCTCCTGGCAACCCTGGCATAGGAGCAGAATCCAAAGTTCAAAACACGTCCATAGACGTCACCAACCACTCAGCAGTAGTAGAATTCTGCAAGCAAAATGCCATAGGTTTAGTAATGGTTGGCCCAGAGGCCCCCTTAGTCGCTGGACTAGCGGATGACCTGGCAGCAGCAGGTATCAAAGCATTCGGCCCAACAGCAGCAGCAGCACAGCTAGAAGGCAGCAAGAAGTTCATGAAGGACATCTGCAAGAAGTACAACATCCCAACAGCCGCATACGAATCATTCACAGGTATAAGTCCTTGGCCTGTGGCATCACCAAAGCAATGCATTAGTGCAAGACCCCAAGGGCAGTGAGCAATGCGTCTGCTGAGTCGTTTGCTTTAGCTTTGCTGCAATTGCTGGGAGCCTGTTGCCTTTGAGCACCCTCAGCACGTTCATCTGCAAAAACTCTCAACAGCTTGCTGTGTCCACAATACATCCATTGTCTTCCAGATAACCATTCATCAGCAGCTGTCTGAATTGCAAATGTAGCAAAGCATGCCAGCTTGACGATGAGCTGCTCAGCTGGCAGTCCATTACTCTCAACTTGGCATCCTGACCACCGGATGTATTGCTGCATAAAAAGTCATTCTGAACGCTGCTGTGAAACATGCGCAAACTCGGAATTCTGATACCATCCACCCTCTTATGTTGCTTTTGTCCTCTGCCACAGATCCTGCATCTGCCAAGGCATACATTGAGCAGCAAGGTGCTCCCATTGTTGTGAAGACATCGGGCCTTGCAGCAGGCAAGGGTGTGATAGTGGCGGCAACAGTTGAGGAGGCATGCAAAGCAGTAGATGACATGATGGTGGGAGGGATATTTGGAGATGCAGGTAAGATATGACATAGGAATGCATTGCAATGTCTGATGTTGCAGAGGTGTTCTGTCGTCTGATTTCCATTGTTTCCTACTGATGCTATGCGCTCTGGTGTCTGGAGCCTGGTTTGCAGGCAGACAACTCACTGTTGAAAAGGATTTACATTCAAACAGAATTAATAAATTCCAAATGTATTCAGTCTCCATGATACTTGTTTCAGAACCAGCGAACAGCATTGCTTGAGCCATCCCACCTGATGCCACAAGAGTCCTGCCTGTTGTTCATCTATACACCTGCACTTCTGCACACCTGCACTTGAGTCACATGATCACCATAGCCATACATTGTATGACGCATGTTTGTTCTGGTCCCAGGTTCTGAGGTTGTTGTTGAGGAGTTTCTTGACGGAGAGGAGGCCTCATTCTTTGCCCTGGTTGATGGACCGTCAGCCATTCCTCTTGCCAGTGCACAAGATCACAAGGCAGTTGGCGATGGTGACACTGGGCCAAACACAGGAGGAATGGGGGCGTACAGTCCTGCACCTGTGGTAACAGCAGATATCGAGAAACAGGTGAGACGGATCTGTG
>LWCB01014673.1:0-16423 GCA_001630525.1 Coelastrella sp. M60 | reverse complement strand
TAACTCATTGTACAACACAGCAACAGTGCAAAGTTTGCATGCAACACACAGTGAGACACTTAGTGAGCAGCTTACACAGCACACTGCAGCACATTTGCAGACTGATGTTGAGACTTTGCTGCAGAAACAGCTGTGTCTTACCTCCAGTAAGCCCGCCACTGCAGCCATTTGATTGGCTGATGCCATGAGCCTTTTGCGCAGCTCCTTCCCAGTGACAGCATCAGGCGCGCGGATGATGACTGCATCAGGACTCTCAGTGACTGCTTCAATCTTAACACTCTTGGGAATGACAGCTAGAACATTGTCAGAACCACCCACCACCTGCAAGCAACAACGCAACAAGCTGACTCAATTAAGCCTCACGGGTGACTGTCTAGTTGATGGTAGCGCTTTGGTGATGATCTGACGGTCACAGAGTCTTGCAGGCTTTGCATACGTCAATAGACTGAAAGCTTAGGTACACTATTTGTATCATCCTATGAATATGGTGTTGCAGGCTCTGTTTGGGGCACTGGATTGGAAAGTACAATCCACACAGCTGAATACAGCATGCAGTTTTTGCAGCAGAACATCAAACATTGCAAGGATGCAAGGATGCTGGATAAAAGTGAACGATACATGGTCCAGCAGCACCAAAAGATGACAGTGATGTCCTGACCTCAGGTGGTAAAGCGACCACTCTGTAGTTCAACCAGTAGTTGCGCGAGAGGCAGATCTCCGGGTCCTCCTTGTGGGGTGTGAGGTACAGGCGGCCCCGCCACACATGTAGCCAGCGGTGAGACTGCCACTTGGCAGCACGACCACCCATGCCTTCCCAGGCCAGAAGGGACACCTGGGTGGGATACAGGCTTAACGTGAGAGCTTGCAACCCCTTGTACACACAACCAGTTTGCTGCAACCGCCCAGATCTCCGACACATTGCTTGTGTGCCATACACAGATTGACTCAGCTTGTTAAGGTGCACTCATTCAAGGCAGACTCGGCACACTGCCAGGGGGTCAAGCTACGAGTATATCTCATGACCTGCTAAGATAGTCTGATACATGCACTGATCTGGTGCAGGACTTGTTTCATTGTGCTGACCTTTGTCATGTACTCTGCTTCACTCATCCACAGCGGTTTATCAGCTGAGGCAGCAGCTGCTTGTGATGCTGTAGCAGTGTCTTGCCCTTCCTGTGCTGGTGGTGGTGAAGCAACAGACTGCACAACCATCATCAGCTGCTGGTATCGATATGGACTCAGGTGCAGTTTGAGGGGTGAAGCACTCACTGCCAGACGCAAAACTGGGTACCTGCAAAGCAGACATTGAGGTGCATCTGCTCACCCCTGACCAGACTGGATCAGCTGCTCATCATGTTGGCAGCTACTGGGGATAGCTCGTCTGTCGCCTGCTGATCCAAGCTGCATTTTGCAACACACATCTCAACAGCCCCCTGCCAGGGTTTGTCATCACTTCTGCCTTACCTGGGATGGACACTAGTGGCAACCTGGAGATCCACACCAAGACCAAACCTGTCCAACAAAGGAACCACACGCGCCCGTTTTGCCAGTAGCCCCTGAAGCACAGTCACGGCTACTGCAGGCTGTTGCTGCTGGCTGCTAGCGAAGACTCCAGGCGCTGCTTGTACATCCGTCTCTGCTACTGCTGAGGCTGCAATCAGCTCGTCTGTGGTGGGCCAGGCAAAAGGCCCATCTAGGAGGTAAGCAGAGACATGGTCCACTTTGACTACAAAGGCCTCATAGATAGCAGCTTCCTCCTGAGACAAGGTTTCACTGGCCTGGGTGTTGGTCCGTACTGTGAAGCAACCCAGGTCAGCAATCAGTGTGCTTCTGCCTGTGGCATCTGCAGTCAGTAGAACACATCATCATTGTACTCACATACTGCAGGATGTGGGCAAGCATGAACAAGGAGCTGTCAGATGCACTTAGACAAAGAGACAAGGAGAGTAACTTTAGTGAATACCTGTGGCATGCAGTGACATTGACGTATTCTCAACGCTGCAGCTCTAAAGCAGTGACGAGCGGATCTGCAGGTGTGCAGTGTCGTGAACTTGTGCAAGTCAAGCCAACATGTCTGCACCTGCATGTCCCACACACAAGAGGATGCTTGCCTGTACCTCCACCTTACCTGGCACTGCGACCTTGGGGGCATGAAGTGTCATGAACAGTCGCATTTGTGCCCTCTGCTGAAGATTACGCTGAGACAGTGCCTTCAACTGCAGCTGAGCCATCCGTCTCAGTTTATCTGTGCGAGCTGCTGCTTGTGCCTGCAGTCTGCTGAGCTCCAGAGCCTCCTCTGACTTGAAGAACTCCATGACATCTTGTATGGCTGTCTTGTCGTAGGTCACATAGCTGGGTGCTACGGCTAGTTGCACAAGCAGGTCTGCACTCCCGTCTTGAGGGTTGCGCAGGAGTCGTAGTGACATAGCCTTGCCTCCACCTGGGCCGCTGCCTGGGGCCGCAGCACCTGTTGCTGAGGATGCTGTAACAGCTGTTTTGCGATCAGTCATGATGACACCAGAACTCATGAGCGGACCATGCGACGATGTTACACCAAACTGCGAGGTAAAATGATCCAAGTAGCTTTGGTCTGTTGCATACACAACCAATGCCCTGATACTATGTGAGGACACATGATGCTCCCATCCTCCACACGATCTCACATGTTGTAGCACTGCTTATGCACCTGTTTGATATGCACTCTAGGCGAGCTGAAGGCATTAGGAAGGGGGTTTGGTGGTTTGCAGTGCAAAAGACCCAAGTGTTACCTTGAAGACAGAGAAGGTGATATCCTGCGTCTTGGGATATGCAACTATCTGGCTGTCTACACCACCCATTGCTGCCTGCATGATGAGGCGGCCACTGCTCTCCTGCAGTTCCATGGCCGCAACATCAACCTTGACTGTCATGATAGACTTCACAGTGGTGCCGGTGTCCTGCTGGTCTTCACCAAGAGCTGCCTATAAGTACAACAGGGAGGGACAGCAAGCAATGAGTATATAGCGTTTGCAAGGCTTAGGCCCTGACAGCAGTAGCAGCACAAACAAACCCTAAGCAGCCGAAGCCAGCGACAACTACACCAGAACACTATGCAGAACACTTCAAAGTGTTGCAGGCGAGCTGTGCTCAATACACTACAGATGCTCATGCTGGAGGTACTCACCGCCTGCTGGGACAAGATGTCTTCAAGTTTGTTCCATTCCTCCACTCCCAACGAGAGGTCCTGGGTCTGTTCATCAGCACCAGCAGTTGCTGCTGCAGCAGGATGCTTGGCCTCCTGCTGCTGAGCTTTGTGGCCGCCACCCATCAACCAGCCCAGCCAGGTCTGCTGCTGCTGCTGCTGCTGCTGTTTGCCATTCTCTGCTGCAGCAGACTTTGCTTTGGCTGCCTTGTACTTGGCATGGGCCATGCGCCTGAACAACAGTATAACTGCTTCGTCTAAACCCTTGTCCATATCTGCCATGGTCTTCTCATCGCTGGCTGGTTTGCCTTGTTGCAAGAAGCGGACATATGCTGGCACATACTGTTTGTGGTTGACAGCAACTTGTCGCAGCTGCTGCCAGGCTTGGCTGCTGTAGTTCTGCTGCTGACGCTTCACGACTGTGATGGCATACCGCCACCACAGCCGAGCCCCAGAGCCTGCACGTCATCATGGAAGCAACATGCTGTTACAGGCAGATTTGCAGCCCCCAGATACTGCCACAGGCTTGATACATACTGCCCACGTGAGGTCTGCTCCTGGGGGAACATGAGAACTGCACGGTGAGGGCTGCATGGAACTGTCATGTATTGAATGGTAATTTGTTCATGTACACAAGATGACATGAAGCTGATAAGCTTACCTGCTGCTGGCCTGCATTGGGGGCGTAGGTTATTGTATGGTGCACTTGCTGCATATGTGTCAAACTCCTGCAACAGCTTCTGACCGCTCTGGTACTGCAGCTGATGCAGCCGTATGCTGATAGATTGAAGCTTTAGGTGTATCTCCTGTTCAGCATCTGTCTCCAACACCCGGGCCTGCCTGCCGCGACGCAAATAGTGCAGTGTGCCGTCTACAGGGCACAAGAGGAACTGATGCAGCTGCTGCTGTTGGTCTATCTGAGGTGTATCTGACAGCAGGCCACTAGTGGCTCCCATGGAGCGATCACCATGTGATCTGCAGCCCTTGGTGTGGTTAGCTGGTAGTAGTAGCTCATCCCACTGTTCACGGGTTATTAGATCCCAGCGTTTGCCAGGCTCCAACAGCGGTACATCACAGTCAAAGTATATAGCAAGTGACTGTAATTTAACACTCTGCAAAGCAAGGACAAGGTGGCAGCACATGTGGTCACATCAAGCTTGACATGCCAGAGCATGACTTGCAAGCAATCTGCAGGACGGTGGTTCATGCAGGTGCAACAACAAACTGGTGGTGCTAGCCGGCACACAGCAGACCTTTACTGCAGGAGAGCTGAACCGTTGGTGGATTGTGGCACAGTGTACTGTGAGTAAGGACCCACCTTGCGAAGAGTTTTGAGGGCATCTGCTGACACAAATGCCCGCTCCCAATCAGCATTTGCTGTATGACCACTGATTTCCTGCAGCATGATGCCGATGCAGAAGCTGTGCCCTGGGTTGCTGGTGGTGTCCTCATAGTGTATGTGCACATTGGTGATGTGTAGCTCGAGGTTGCCAATGATGGTGTCAACCAGTGCGCGGAACATGCCCACTGCACCAGTGCCGCCACCGCCATTGCCAGTTGCTGCATCTGCGCTGACGTCTTTTGCTGCCACTTCCTGCAAACGAGATGCCAGGCAGTACAGACCAGGTTGCCATGTTGTGTCAAACACACTGGCCAGCGGCATTGACGCATGCTGCAGCTGCCAGGCAGACACTTTGCTGGTGTTGCTGAAGACAGCTATCTCAGCATTGCATGCCCTGCAGGCACATTGACAGTAGGATGAGAGGCAGCATGCATAGGATGAGCGAGGGACTGACCTCCAACCACTTCTCCTCTGCTTTGTTAACTCTTCTCCTCTTTGCATCGCACTCTATCTCCTCTGCTCGCTCTGCAGTGTCAGCTGAGCTGGGACAGACACCAGTCTTGGTCTCATCCTCCCTTGGACATGCTACCAGATAAAGCCTGTCAAACTCAGCCACTACAGGCTCTTTGCCTAGTTTAGACCATGGGACCTATGTACATGCATCATTAGACACATGACAAATTGATCATCTTCGGCATAAGCTTTTTGTTTGCAGCGGAAGCAACAACACAGGGCGTAAGCCGTTGCATTTTGACCTTGGACTTCACATCCAGATTCAAGACATGCGTCGTTTCAAGTGAACAAGACCCGATAATATTGTCAAGATCGACTTGCCAGCACCTGGGCTGTCCAGCTCAAGCCCAACATCATATAAACAGGACTTGACAGTTACATGCACTGTTGTTGAGAACAGCTCTTATTACCAGATCCTACCCTCAGCGTCAACCGTCCAAGCAATCCTGCTTTCACAGTAATAGGAAGGTTGAGTTCCTCAAGAGCTTCTGGTTTCAGCCGTAAGTTCCTCAACTCCACGTCACCCCTCCATACTGAGATGCGCAAGCTCTCGGCATCTAATCCATACACGTACTTCCCTAGGTAACGCTGAAGCAAGCCAACAACCTGTGCTTCGAACATTTGCAAGCCTCTGCGCTCTGATCAGCGTGCAGACTACCCCATTTCGCAGGATTCCTTTGAACAGCACCAGCCAGCAGTAACCAACGTGATGGTGCTCTGACAGAATTACTTACACCCGTCCGACGCATGAGTGATTACTGCCATCGTACCAAACATAGTCCCTTCTCTGCACAACCTGGTCACCAGGGCTTCTGTACTCGCATGTTAGTCGCAGCGTCATACGTCGTGTTAACCGTGAGCTGCTTGATGATGCACCCATTCATACAAAGATCCAGAGCTACGGTTTGCGTCAACCAGGATCAGTACGCTTCGTCCGCGGTGGTCTCTACCGCTGGTTGAAAACCCGTTCGTTCCAAACTGGGCAGTACTATGGTCACCCAGCAAGTTGGACAGATGGCCAAGACACCTTACGCCCACATCTAAGCTGAAGAAAGATCCTGCCAATGCAGATAATCTGAAGATGCTCAAAACTTCAGAATACGATGCTCCTGGGGAAGAACTGTCGCCTCTGCTCATGCCAGAAAGTGGCACACCACCTCCCAAGAGTTTCGTCCTTACACTACAACAACGCATGCTTACAGCTTGCAAACATCCTTCTGGAGCTGTAGCTCTGCAGCAGGTGCTATCACCTGTGCTGTTAGACCATATAATCAAGCAGGCTACCACAATAGTGACCATGGAGCCTACAGTAGTTGAGGTATGAGTCTCATCACGAGGTTGATCACCCTCAGGGACTCGCAAACTATTGCTTTCTCACGCACCTTTGAACTGCACTGAAATGCAGCTTGCTATGGCAGTCCACCAACAGCAAGTGACAGTGGTAGGAGACACACATGGTCAGTTTCATGACCTCTGCCGCCTGTGAGTCCACTTACAGGTTCCTTCACTAGCAGCAAACAGCGTGCCGCAAGCAGTTTACTGACTCTGACACTCGCCATGAGGTCTCTCAAACAGAATGTTGTCACTGTTCAGCATTAGGCAGTGCCATAGATGGGTCCAGTGCTGAGCACTGTATTGTTGTGTTGCAGGTTTGAGAGCTTTGGCCAACCGGACGAGCAGCGCATATTCATCTTCAATGGTGGGTCTGCAACTTCATGTGCATATGCCAAATCGATGAGTCGTAAATCTGGCTTGCTATAATGACCTGTGCTTTGGACCCACCAGAGTAGGGACTTGCAAGACGAGCAGTAAAAGGGCTCAAGGGCTTTTCCTGTACTGTTATACCTCCAGAAATCTTCATGTCAGCTGAGAAGTAAGCTACCAGAGCTTATGCAGCTTACTCCCTTGGCAGAGAATGCATTGAGCACTCTGCAGGTGATTGCTTCATCTCATCTAGCTGGCCAGTTTGACAAGGAATGTGATCCTGCAGGTGACTATGTGGATCGTGGTGCCTGGGGTGTAGAAACTCTCACACTTCTGCTGGCCTGGAAGTGGGTGCTGCCGAACAATGTGTACCTGCTGAGGGGCAACCATGAGACATCATTCTGCACAAAGCACTACGGATTCTGGGCAGAAATTAAGGCAAAGTATGGCAAGGCTGGCATGGTGAGGGCTCATTTGTTTTCAAGCAGTGCCTTGGAGGTGTAATTGTAATGCAGTTTGAAATAATTGTATGCAAGATCTGAGCCATTGATGTAGGCACCAGCAGCTGCTTACACCCTCTTTACAAGCTCTCTGGCTTGTTTTGGAATCTCACACTGCTCTGTGCCTGCTGCAGCAACTGTACAAAGATGCTATCAAGCTGTTTGCTCATCTCCCCTTGGCTGCTCTTGTAGCCAACAGTACACTCATCATGCATGGAGGTCTGTTCAGGACAGTGAATGGTAAACGAGACAGGAAAGGACATGGAGCTGCTGGTGAGTACATCGCCACACCATCCCATGCACAGCATGCAGAAAACTCGTACGTGTGTTCCTGCATTATTGCTGTGGAGTCAATGACATCAGCCTGACTCCTTGTCAGCGTAAGACTGCAAACATGACGCTACAAGTTGCAGCTGACTCGCAGAGCATTGCAACAGGCTGCTACTGTACGCATACAGCATTCTGACATCATGTCTCATCGCAACGTGCTGCTATTGTACACATACAACACTTCAAAGTCATGTCACACTCACAACAGAATGCTACTGCAGGTTTAACACTGCGGACAGGCACACTTGCTGACCTTCGTGAAGCCAGCAAAGGCAGTGCAGATCCTGATCCAGACAGTAAGTGCCAAGCGCTGCAGATTTTAAATGGTCCTATAGCACCACCAGTACCAAGCCACCATACATCAGAACCAAGGCATAGCTAGGGCCATCATTCATCACCTGAGCCAGCAACCTGCTGTGTCCTGCAGGGTCTCTAAGGCAGCTGATCGCCAGTGATGTGTTGTGGAGTGACCCCTCACCCAATCCGGGCCACAAGCCCAATGAGCTGAGAGGTGTGGGGACTGTGTTTGGACCTGATGTCACGGAGGTGCGAGCATATACTGCTGCTTACCTGGGAGGATTGAGGCTGTCCACAGTGTTTGGGTTGCACTGGTGCAACAGCTGAGCAGGACCTGAATTTGGACACCTGGTACACACAGACTCAAGAGGTGGCCCAGTGCTGCATGGTCTTGAAGTACCTCTCATCACCTCCAGTGGTGTCTGCTGCAGACGTTCTTGTCTCAGAACAACCTGAAGCTGATCATTCGGTCTCATGAAGGGCCTGATGCAAGGGACAAGCGTGCGGCAGATGAGAAGATGCCGGACATACACACTGGATATTGTGTAGATCATGAGTGCCCAAGTAGGTCTCATGATTTGCCCACTTCAACTCATCAGTCGTAGCAGACACTGCTGGGTTATCTACTGCACAGTTGTTCGCATGAGTGAGCCTCAAAAGGCAAGCCTGCATTGTTGGGTTGACAGGCAAGCTTCTGTGCAAATCCAGGTGGTCGCCTGGTGACTTTGTTCAGTGCTCCTGACTACCCTCAGTTTATGGCTGAAGGAGAGGAGCGCTACAGAAACAAGGCGGCAGTGCTGCACCTCACTGCACCAGACTATGCAACACCAACAGTGGAATGCTTTGAGGCACACCTGCCAAGACCACATGTAAGAACTCTTGACTCACTCTCAGAAAAATAGTACATGCTACTTGAATGCATGCGACGCCGCCTCAAGCAACCATCTGCGTCTTCCTGTTCAGCAGGACTGTTGCTGTTGTGTGTATCGCACATGGGCACAGGCTCGTGCCTGCAGTGCTGTAGGCGGGCAAACTACTTTGTGAGGCTGCATGTGTGTGTGCCCCTGTATGTGAATGACCTGATGTACAGCACAAGATGAATGAACCAACTCTCAGCAGGGGTGTGTTCTGTCAGGTGCTGCAGCAACCTGCTGATTGCAACACGACCCATGTCATGGCATTGGTCTTTGCACAACATTCGTTGTTTTAACTCAATAGCATGTGACTTGCCATACTACAGGCTGTACCCTACTATGATGTGGAGCCACTAGATGACGCCAGTACAGATAACAGCACAGTAGCAGATGGCTCAGAGCATGAAACCAGTGTCAGTAGTGGCAGCCAGCATTACAGCGGTCACCAGGCGGAGCATGTGCAGCAGTGCGTGACAGAGGAACATGAAGCATGCAGTACTGACAGTGCTGCACAGCAGCACTCAGGCAGCAGCAGTGCCCAGGAGGGCAGCACAAGGAGATCGCAACGCATCAGGAATGCACATCAACATCATAAATGACAGTGTCATATTCCCCTGGGATAGCTCAGTATCATCTCAGTATCAGGTATAGGTTGAACAGAGAATGGTCAGTATACCATGCATGCAACAACTCAGCAGTATTATATGTATTCATTCTTGACTGTGCAGGTGTAAAAATGCATATTCAGAAAGACACCATTGTTTCAGGCCAGTACAGCAGTTACCTGAGGTGCACAGCAGTGGTATTGCTTATGTGGCACTGTAGGCTACTTGCAAAATGTCTATGGCACTGCAAGCGAAGTCGGAATATGGCTTATGTACAATAGTGGTTGAGGTGATTGAACTCACCTCAAGCCCTAGTTTTGACTCACTTGAGTTGAGAACATGCCATGATCTCAGTGCCAGTCACCAGCTGTGTGTATCATCACCGGGCCCATGTTGTTTGGAAGGAGGTCTGGCTTGTGTAACGCCGCAGTAAAAGCAATGCTAGCTATGATATAGCATCTGCTATTGACCTGCTCACGGGGCGTGTGGCACTATATGGAGAGTGGTTACAAGGCCCTTTTTCTCAACAATGCTTGTGAGTCACGAGCATTAATCAATATTGAAGGCCTGCTACCAGCAGGACATGCCATGTCACATGATCATGTCAGTGATTATGCAAGCAGCTGGAACTCACTCTTTCAGAGAAACGTTTGAAGTTACTGGGAACTTATGTTGCTAGCCTAGCATGGACAGCATACCACAGCAGCTTGGCTGCACAGTATGTACAGAGCCTTTAGGGAGCCTGCACATCGCTCCATGCAGCCGTTCACGATGCTTTGAGGTGTCTGCCAGGCTGGCACAGCAAAACGATGCAAGTCAACCCACTCTGGTACATCCGATGTGGCTGAGCCAGCCTAGGAAATCTCAAATAGCTGGGAATCGATTGACAAGAGATGGAACACTTGTGCACTCCTGACAGGACCATAGTGTTGTAGCCAAGTCTATATACACTGACCCTAGTAGACTTGCTGCCAGTGTCACATGCCTTGATGGTCAAGGCACTGCCACAGTAGAGCCATGCAAGTTGGGCGAGTTATGCAACTTGCATGGTTGTATTTAACGCCCGGCAAGCAGCAGCTGCAGCATAGGCTATGCATTAACCCTAAGGTTAAGCCCACCACCCATGACCGTATTGTCCCACAACTCAGTGCTGTAAAACAAAGTTTGGCCATGCAACATGAAATGTGCCTGACAGCTCAGTGCTGTGTGCACAATGCATCCTGACCCAACATGGCTTCCATACATCCTCACACAGAGTGTACAGAAATGACAGAATCGATCAAGCATAAGAATGCTCACTTCAACACTACCACCATAACAAACGCATTTGCTGACCGTGACTGTCAGAATAGCGTGTCTCCTTGACGCTGGTTGAGTCAGGGAAATTTACCCCTTTGCTGCAACAGTCCCGTTACTCTTGATGACAAGGCAACTACTCATCTCTATGAACACCTCTAGCACCCTGTGTTTCCACCCCCTGTCCTTCACAAATCAGGTAAACCATGGGGCTTGGCAACTGCCAATGTCTGCTCGCATGCTGAGCACTTTGGTTCATACTATGCTTGCAGCTTCACTGCTGCTGAGCAGCACCATTGGCAACAGCCTGCCGCACAGCTATCAACCTACTGCTCTTCAGTGCTGTACTGCTTTGATGCTGGCTTGTCAGCAGCAATCTGGCATGATCAGAGGCTTGTATGCTGGAGTCATCTGCACTGGTGCCTGCTGCTTCAGGGCTTCCTGTAGCTGCTGCTGTTGTTGTCAATGAGTCAGCAGTTGCTTGCTGCGCTGCTGCCTGCTGTTCAGAGTAAGCCTCTCCTGGTAGAATAGGGTTGTCTGGAGGGTTCTTGCGAGCCCGCCTTCTTGTGTGTATTCGCTTTGCTGGGTGGACTGCTATTGTGTTGTTGTCCATGCTGCTGATAACATCGTTATTTGCGAGTGATGAGCCTGCCAGCTTAACTTCTGTTGCATGAAGAATGACAGGAGCTGCCGTATGGCTGGGGACTATGATAGTGTGACTGTTGTGAACACCCTGCAGAGACACATCAGCAGAACACAACACTTTGACTGGGTGCCGAAGAAAGGACCAAAGGTCAGAATAGACGTGCTTATCCCAGGTTGAGCTATGCTTTGCATCGCTGCTTGCGTAGTCATATGATGCTAAGAGAGACATTCTGCCACTCTCAAAGTGTCAGTGCAACAGCAACCTGGAGACAGCATACAACAGCAGTCCTTCCGCACCTCTGCATAGCCCCAGGTGTACGCCAAACAACCAGCTGTAGTAATTACTAGTATGCTAATAGTTAGACGAGCTAGTCCTTCCCTTTCCAAGCAACCATTGATTGTGCTCATCCGAACCACCCCCATTACTGTTGCCACAGGGGCACAGCTGGAGAAGGGGCCAAAAAAGACCTTACTGGAACTATGAACAACTCTCTATAGTACATGTGGAAGTTTTGAGTTGCACAGCGGCCTTCCTTCGGAGCAAGCAATTTCAACTGAATTGGGATGTCAATCACACACAAGTCGCTTCGCATGTTTCACAAGTATCTTGGGTGCTGATGCGGGTCTCCCTTCATCAAGCGCCAATACTTGCAAGTGTTTGCGCGCTGCGAGGACATTGGATGTTACTGCATGCCAATGCTTCAGTGGACCCAATCAGTACACTAATGTAAACAGTCCATGTTTGCCTGCTTGCTGTGCCCACAGCAGCTCTACGGTCTTGTCACTCCAGGTACCGGCCCATTAACTGACTCCGAGATGTGCGCTGCAGGGAGGCGTGCACCATGAAACTATTAGTAACCAGCCACGTAGGTAACTCATACACAAAATATACATACAATTACTCATCGCAAGTGTATTCTGACACGAGAAAGAGCCTGTAGTCTTGAGTATCTGATGTGCACTGAGAGGCTGGCTCCGTCTGGCGTCAGTATGCTTATATAAAATCAACTTTGAAAGTCAGGTGCATGCACGCGAGTCAGTATGCATACGGACAAGTCAAGCAGCAAATCAGTAGGTTTAATTACATTGAGAAGAAATCGCGAAAATCCAATGCATGGCATGTCTTGAAGCAGGAGGCACTTCAACAGCTGCAGCTCCATGCTGTACATGCTGCTACTGCCACTCAACAGCACCATGGTCGATCTTATAGGTTTGCTTACAAGAGGCAGACAACCAGCAGCGACAGCAAACACACAGCTGCTGCGAAAGAAGCAAATGCTGCAGAGGTGGATCAAGATATGTTACGTAAACGACCATATTCACACGCCACAAGTGGATGATGTTCATCAATCCAGGTGCCAGTGGACATGCTGGAGCATTGCTATACCGTTACACCACACAGAGGCCCCAGCAGTCTTGCACCCTGGATGCCTGAGGGTCCCTCCCAGCAGTACACACCAGCTGTGTGTGTCCTGCATCAATCGTGCCACACCTGGGTGTCTCTTCCACCGTCTGTGTCATTTCTTGGTGTACTGCACCACGTCCTGCATGACCTCTGTCAACACTGTCTCATACTGCTGTGCTGCTCTCTCCCAGCTGCAGTCATCAGCCATGCCTCTCAGCTGTAGCGCCCTCCACCTGTCTGGCTGCTCGTGGTACACCTGCACCGCACTGCTCACAGCAGCAACCAGCGGCTCAACCTCAGCAGGAGCAAACGTCCAGCCAGTGCCCTCTCCAGCACCTGAAGCACATGAAGCAGAAGCAGCAGAGAAGACTGTGCGGGATGAGTGGGGTGCCACACATGTATAACCATGAGACCCCCTGCAGCTGACGCTGTGTGACAGGCAGGGCCAACCTTAGCAGGCAAACAGCATGAACACAGCACTGCTGCCATGGGCCTGAGTGCCCACCTTTACTAAAGGGGTTGTAGTCTTGTATTTTGTCAATCAAACCACCAGTTGCATGAGCAATAGGTACAGTGCCATATCGCATGGCGTACATCTGATTCAAGCCACAAGGTTCAAACCTGCATCATCACGTCAGCAGCAGCAGGATCACGTCAGCAGTGGTGAAACCAGTAGATGTTATGCAGACAGCAAAATAAACAGATATACCATTGTCAGCACGGAGTGTACTGCATGCTTTGACAGACTATACCTGCAACCAAAGAAAGTGCAGCTTCCGCTTGACGGAGATGTGTGGCACAGAGACACGCAGCAACAAAGCAGCAGCTGTAGACGCTAACTCAGCTTGACTATGGAACACCCCAATGAGCTGGTTGCATCAAACACTCAATGACCGATAACGCCAACAGTGAGAGTTGCACAGCTCAATCAGCGTCAGGATCCTTCATCAGCAGCACTGACCCCAGCTCACCTTGAGGGCATGAGCAGCATGTCACAGCCTGCAATGATCTTGTGGCTGAGGGGAACACTGAACCCAACATGGCCACGACAGAACCAGCCATACTCATGACTAGCAGCACGGACACGAGCCTCATAGTCAGCTGCACCGGCACCAAGAATGACAATCTGCACACCAACAGGACACAAAAAGGAAGTCAGGCAAAGCAGTGGCAGCTCGTGGGCATAGATAAGGCAACTCAGAGCATATACTCGGGTCCTTCAAGGGGTGCAATGCAACAAGGGTACAATGCAATTGTCGTGAGTTACTATACACGTATAGCAGCAAGTCATTGTGATTGTAAGACAGTGAGAGCAGGGCAGGCTGCATGTAACACTGAAGTTATGCATGTGTGACCCTCACCTGGCAATCCAGGTTCCCCAGCACCGGCAGTGCGTCCAGCACCAGATCTGGTCCCTTCTGGTAGTCCAGGCGACCAATGAATCCAATGAGTGGCAGGTCAGGTTCAACTGGCAGCCGCATCTCTCGCTGCAGAGCTCGCTTGCAGACTGCCTTGCCTGACAGATCATCAGCAGAGTACCTGGACAGAGGGGGAGAGGGGTGAGGAAGGGGGGGGGGGGCAGCAGGAGGGACACAGACATTTTCAGTGTCCAGGTCAGCTGTGAGGCACATCTGGTGCCACCAGGGGTGATGTGATTAAACTCAAACAAAGACAAGTGTTGTCGCTGTTTGTCAATATGCATGTGGCCTCTGTTGCACTGTTACTGCCCTTGGTCATCACAAAACAATGCTTGATAAGCTGAGCAGAGCACTCACTGTGCTACCAGATGCTTGTCTGTAGCTGGGTCCCACTCCACGATGTCGATGCCATTCACAATGCCCCGCAGCTTGGGTGCCCTCTGAGCCAGCAGCATGTCCACCCGGTCACCTTGAGGTGTGCCTGTGATCTCAGCTGCATAGCCCTGACTGACTGTCAGCAGCAGGTCACTGGTGGCAATGCCAGACTGCAGGCGAAGCACAAGAATAGAGCAAGAGCAGTAGCAGCAGCAACAGCAGTATGCTTGATGGTCGGCGCGGCAGCGTTACGCCAAGAAGTTGCAAGTCATGTAATCAGCAGGGTGGTTGCTGTCCAGAGACAGGCTGATTGGCTTCACTTGCAGACTGCCGTTGGCAAGCAAGCACACAACTGTGTCAGCCAACTGTCAGGAGGCAGGTGCGAGTAGATATGATGTTTGGGAATTAGGCAGCTGTCAAACCTCAGACAACCTCAGCAGTACCTGTCACTGCTGCCTGGCTACCCGCCCACCTTGAGTATGTTGATTGTTTTTCTCCTCTGGGCATCATTTGGATTCTGCCATTCCAGAGTTCCGTACCAATCCCCAGGCAGTCCCACCTCTTGGAACCTGTGTGCTTCATAGCTGCCTTGATGCGCCAGGTTGTGGATCGCCAGACAACAGCGCGCCTGCTCGTAAACACCATACGGCCGGAAGCGCGCAGCCAGCAGGGACGGGAGCAATGCTGCGTGCCAGTCGTTGGCTACGAACATGATGTTTTGTCCGTACACTTCATCGACAAGCTGACCGGAACTGCAGCACGGACAACGGCAGACGCTTTGAGCAAATTTGACCGGACACAGCCCAAGTCAACAGCTGTACAAGAGCATGCGCAGCCGGAACAGCTGCAATGGTTGGTAATGCTGCCAGTAGAAGCCAAAGTATAACTGGCATCTGCATCACAACAAGTGCATTGCAGGTCTAGGCAGTACGAAGCACTACTGGTGATCTCGACACCCCCACAGCATCTGCCACGACAGGTCAAGGCTGTGTGCCGCTTGATAAGACCATCAAAGACCCTTCTTTCCGCCACCTACCTGTTTCTCTTGATAGGCAGGTTCAGAGGTGCCTCCAGCGCACCCAGGCACATCAAAGCAAACCTGAAAAGATTGTCATTGAAGGGTCCAGCAGCGTTCCCATAAGGCGTTCCCTCCCTCTGATATGCCATGTGTTCCAAGAACACCCAGTCAACCCCGGACTGATAGCAGTGATGGTACTTCAGCTCATGCCAGCTGTTGTTCAGTTCAACCCAGACTGATTTTGGCAGTGGCTTGGTAGTCTTGTACTTATCAAGGTCCTTGCCACCATTGGTATACCTGTAACAAGTTACAAGCAGCATGAGAACCACACAGATTGAGACCGCGGCTCGTGTGCTCAACTGCCGTTTCACTAACATTCTATGTGAAGGATCAACATCTGCTGCTGCTGCTGCTGCTTGATACAAGGTTTGCACTCTGCCTGTACTGGCACTTTTCTTGTGGTACTGGTGGGGCTGGTGAATTTGATATAGCAATGCCACTGCTGCTTTCAGAACCATGTTCCCAACCTTGGTGCCACCACCATGACTCTGTGTCCCCTGCTTGCCATTGCCTGAGGCAGTGCCCCCATGACGTCACCCAGACCTCCTGTCTTGCTCCAGGGGGCCACCTCAGCAGTCACAAACACAATGTTGAGAGGAGTGCTGCAGGTGGGGGGAGGGCGACGAGCTGAACCAGCAGCAGCAACAGCAGTGCAAACACAATGCAGGTGAGTGGTGCTTCCAACGCCCAGCATGCTGCTGAGATGACATACTGGGTTTTGCTGAGTAGACTGTATAGTGTGGCGGTGATACTACCACCTGCATGTATGAGCTGATCCCCATGAACCGAGCAGGTGACAGAGGTCAGACTGCTGTCTCAT
>LWCB01014672.1:0-10965 GCA_001630525.1 Coelastrella sp. M60 | reverse complement strand
TGCCCACAATGATGTCGCAACTCAATAGCAACAAACCCATATCTCCTTTCACATCTCTTGAACTCTTGCTATGGTAGCAAGTGAATATTATTCACTTATTAACACCTGCAGTACATCAACCATGTGCGCAACCTGGGGAACCAGCAACCTTCACCCATGTATGCCAGCAGCAAGTAGCGGGTGCAACATTGGGCCTCATCGTCCTACCTGCGGTTGTCAACACAGCATGACATACGGCAACCAGCTGAGGATGCTGTCACAGACCAAAACTGGCATGCATGCTGCAAACAAAAAACAACTGATATGTAGCACTCAGAATCTGACAGAATTATAATGGGGAAATTGCAGCACACGGCAGCAATACTCGACAACATAGAGAAGCCAGTTGGAGCATGACAGCTGCAGACACCAATCATGTGCCACTCATGATGGTTGCTGAGCAGTACCTACAGGGTGAAACCAAACCGTGATCATGCCCCAAGGCCCACTGCCATGAGGACAGTAGATGTGCGACAACTGAACGGAGACCATCACTGCAGCAAAACAGACCCTTAACCAGCTGTGTGCCACTCACAACTGATAATCAAGCCACTACCTGCAGGTTGGAACCACACCCTAAACTTAACTTCACAATGTGTCATGATACTTCCTCAATGCTATCGCAAGACTTGTTGATGGCACATTGCAACTGAGCAACACCTGATGTCCAAATCAGAACAACAGACAACACAAACCTGTGAATCAGATCATGAGGGACTAGAATACGTGCACCTGCTTGACCAGCAACTCACGATGTACACAGCTGCAGCACCTAACTGCAAGTGCTGAAGACACTGCAAGCATGTGAGCGTGCAATTGGGCACATGCAGCAATGTGTACACAGTGGTGATCGACAATGTGGCAACACAAGTGCTGTGGGAAGGTCAAAACTGCGAGCCTGACATCTCGAGATTGATGCATGGAAACTTCAAAATTGCAAAGATTCACTGTAGAGTACTCAGTTTTCTTCCCATGCCCTAATCACTTGCGCAACCTGATGCTGGCACGCCATTCAGCATACTGCCTGTTGTCATCCCTGAGCCTGAGGGCTGAAGCCTGTGTCATTGTTGGCTTGATGCTAGTGCAGTCTCCATGCCCACCAAAAGACACAGAGGCGGGCAAGGGCGCAATGCCAGGGCCCACTAGTGGCTATACCACCTTCTTCTCTGCGGTCAGCGCTGTCGCTGGTGGACCTGCTCGACCAAAGTGCCACCCATATGTGACTGACTTTGCTACCTGCAAATCAACACCCAGGCACACACAACATGCAGTACATATTACTGCTCCCATGCACAGCAACCCAAGTAGGCCTGGTTTTCTGAAGCTGGTCGCATGCAGGTTACATGCAGGTTACATAGTGGGTCATGGCAATGACAGGCATGGTTTTTCAATAAGCCTTGTGCCTGGCTATGTCCTCTTGTTAGCCTTCACGTTGTGTACACACTTCGCGAATGCCAAACGACATCAGACCTTCAGTACAATGCATGCACACCAGAACAAGATGATTGATGTTGACAGGTGTGAGCCAAAGCTGCTTACCATCTGGTGGCTCCAAGCCTGCAGGTTGTCCATTTCCTGTTGCCGGCTATCTGCGGTGGCAGCAACAGGATTAAGGAACATGGGATTGAGCAAGGCGCCAGAGACCAAGGTGAAGGTGCTGCTGCTTGTGCCTAGCTTTGGCGACATTATACATGCCGTCACCCGTCCATGACGCTACGGTACAGTTGACTGCTGCTGCTGGCACAATTGCATGTGTAGCTACTGGGGACTGCTGTTGCTGCTTCTGCAGAATTGATGTTTCTATTGGTGCTGCTGTTGAACTCTGTGATGCAGCTGGCAGGAGCGCCTAACAACATTGTCACTATTGCGTGTGCTTGCCAGCTCTTTTGTACTTGTCTCTGTTTGCTGCTGCATGTTCTGATGCCAACATACCCTGCATATCAAGTGCTATTGCAGGGTTTGCTGACGCTCACCTGCTGCGTCTCCAGTGATAAGGATGGCAGTGTCACAAGTTTTACCACAATCATCACCATGAACCTTCCTTACTAGCTCCAGGGACACAAAACTGCTTCTTGTGAGGTCCACGCCCACATTATTCAACTTCAGTGACGTGGGCTTTATTTTCATCATGTCCGCAAGGTTCGGAACGTAGATACCTTGCTCCTCGCACAGGAACTTAAACGGTCCACCCCTGGACCCCTTGCACCACAGCACTGACCCAGGCATGCTGCTGTATGCTGAATACGTCCAAGCAACCCAACGCGAAGGCTATTTCGGCATCCCCGTGATGATAAAATCGCCGTGGATAGCTGCGTTGACGGGTACCAACAGGGCATGAAGAAGCGAGCCATTAAAGCTAGGCATGACTGTGCAAACGTCGCACTAGCTGCGACTGGGGAGACTAGCTGCAGCGAGTAAGCGGAGTAAAGACATGCGATCTTTGAATTAGTTGCTGCTTAGTCCAGCCTCGTTGCACCGTGTGCATTGACTGAACAGCTGTAGCTGCAGCTGATACACCACTCATGCCAAGATACAACTGAATACTTGAAACCAGCATCAGGGTACTACATAATATAGAATAATACTCTAGATGATGCCCTTGCTTCAATCACCCAGACCTTACGTATTGCCAACTACAAAAAACCACATGCTTGCTCTCAAACTGTCTCACATGGCAGAAAACGGACCTTGGGGATGGGTGTGACGGTCTGCCACCTTGTGTTGCTGATGCGTGTGACAGTCAGATACATCAACTTACTATATTTGATCTGTATTACGCTGCCAGCTGTGCAGTGCGCTGTTCGTCCACACTCGCAACTGCGTCGTGGCAGAACAGTTTCACACCTGTTGGGGCCCACGACAAAATGAATACATAGATGAATACAGATTAATCAGGCCAGCGCGAGCTGTCCTGCTGTCCGACTGGCTTCTGAAGCCTGACAGGTACAGAGTGTGCACGGTACACCTTGTACCTTGTTTGTGTGCAAGAAATGCTGCGCAAGCCCAACACATGAACAGCCCACACCAGCAGTAGCTGAATCTTATTCTCACGGTCCCCTCGTACCCTCGTTGAACACTATGGGGTGTTGCCGCTGGGACTACGGGTGCACTGGGACCCAGGGTGCTAGCCATTACCCTGGATCAGTGCTTCAACAACAGTACGGTGTTGAAGTTAACTGTGAGTTCCATGATTGACGTGTGGGTGCCGTCACTCTGCTCAGCCATCAGCAGATGCATTTGTGTTTGTTCTTCCAGCTTAGCTGCTTGGACGTTCATAGCTAGCCATACTGTGAGTGACTTGTAGTGTGAAGTGTGCCGTCCAGTTTTGACGATGTTCGCAAGCTTCGCGTGTGGTGTCCAGCTCAACGACCTTGGACTGCGTGTCGTACTGTCTACAAGCGAAAGGTCGCGGTAGTGTTGTGCTCATCGTGTTCAGTCATACTGTAGTTCTGATAGGAGGCAGCTGCAGACACCCGCACCAGGTATGTTGAATGTTGAATGTAACCCCGCTCCGGCCGTTCGGCGCCGGCCCTTGAGTATCTGTGCCTCCCCGAGACACTCGAAGAGGCATTCATAGGAAGCATGATTAGCAGTCTCACAGAGCACCAGGTAGTTGACCAGCTGACAACAGCAGGCAGCTGCTGGTGTATATATTCGGTTAGGGCTCCTACTCATGGCTCCCAACAGCGAGCATCTGAGAAGCATCCACGTGACCAGACTGCTACATGAGGGCGCCTGTCATTTTGCAGGCTGCGAGCAGTATCCACAAAAAAACTACACACAAGCATGAACACAACTGACATCGACTACAATCTGTATGTGGTTGCACAGACAAAACCTTGCACGTAGGCTGCAGGAAGCACAAACATGTAATAATGCTGTGTCAGCCTGATGCTCAAAAGCCTGTAGGTTACAGTAACGCTGTTGACATGTACAAAACATCAGGAAGTCATTGCCGTGGATAATCCACTGAGGATTTGAGTCGGGGATACAACGCTCTAAAGCCCTGTCCTATGCATCAGATGAGGGCAATGTTTTGTCTCATACAGCAGAGTCTGTGCACTAATTCAAACATGCTGGCCCAACCAGCAATGACTGTACCTAGAGGACCACAATTTGTGAGCTAAGCTGGCTGTCAAAGTGTTGACTTCTTCTGCCACCTTGTCTTTGTCGTTCTTAAGGAACCCTTCACTCAACACAAGGTACGCCGCGGCTCTGTTATTGAACCGAAGGAGGGGGTCTGTTACGCCAGCAGCGCACTGCCTTGTGTGCACATGCTGCCTTGCCTGGCCCGCAGATGTGATGTTGTCAGTGCTGATGCAGTGCTGTGTCTGCTTTGCTGGATCCACACCCTTCACAACCTTGCCTACTACATGAGACACCTGCAAATCAGCACAATGATCCCAATCAGACATTTGTGCCATGGGTGCAGTACAGGATGACCACTATGAACAAGCATCAGCTCTAGTGCTCATGTGTTTGTCATGAGGCAGAGGTATGTAGCAGAGCTGCCTTCTATGGATCGGTTGTAAAAGCATTGCTACAGCATTGACTTTCACATAGTAGCAACATACAACACAATGTACGACAGCTTAAAACCACAATTATGATATTATATTACCTAACATACTACAACACGTCAAACATCATATAACATAATCATTAGTAATATATACGGACATGCAGAAGCACAGTATCTCAGTTGCCTGATGACCAACTTACCTCACATTACTACTATACCAAGAAGGCTGGGCCCACACGGTATGAGAAGTTGTGCTAGGCCAAAGCTGCAGATGACAGGTTTGCATCACAGACGTTGTCGCCATGGGCTCACTCATGAGGTCATCGTCTCCAGTGGTACTGTAAGGCTCTGAACTGAATACAAGCACCAACCGGCTGCAGATGTCATGCTTCCTACAGGCTTATGGTGCTCACAGAGCACGCCCTGATGTTGGTTCAGATCGAACTTTACAGCCGATTGCTGCCACCAGATGAGCAACAGTGCCAGATAATATATTGAAGGATCAGCGCCAAGTAAGCCACACCATGGTGCTTAGTCTGCACCCAAACATACCCTCGACATACTGTCAAATTACCACAAACAATGAGCAGAACAAGCAGAATCAGTAGCACCACCAGCATCGTCACCACCACTAATCAACAAACATGGACCTACAGACACTCAACAAACAAACACAGAATTACAATTGTTGTATTGGCGTGAGTATGCTCTGAGAGACAGGCAGTTACACAGTAGACTGCTCGGTGTGAATCCAATGCCCTCATCATCTGCGCTATCTGATGGGTGACACACCTTGCTCTTCAGCATATTGCCTGCTGTCATTCCACAGCACATTGCCTTAGGCCCTACCTGCTTGGCCTGAAGGCTGAAGGCTGTGTCAATGCTATCGTAATGCTGGGGCAGTCTTGATACCCACCATCAGACACAGAGGCGGGCAAGAGCGAATGCCAGGGCCCATCAGTGGTTAGTCCACCTTTTTCTTTGCGACCAGCACTGTCACTGGTGGACCTGCTTGACAGGAGCTGCACCCCAAAGGTAATGGGTTTGCTGCCTGCAAATCAACACCCGGACACACAAATACAGCAACACAAGTTACTGCTCCCTAGCTTCTGAAGCTGTTTGCATCCAGGTTCCGCAGCTGATTGTGAGCAGTGACAGACATGGTTCTGTTCCTGAACAAGCCTTCTGCTTCACTACGCCCTCCTCTCAGCCTGTTCCAGTTGTGAGCCAAAGCTGCTTACCATCTGGTGGCTCGAAGCTTGCAGGTCGTCCTCCTGTTGCCTGCTATCTGTGGGTTGCAGCAACAAGTTCAGAGCACATGCAAACATTCAGCAAGACAAAGGCGAAGGTGCTGCTGCTTGTGCCACTGGACTTGCTTTGGAGACATGCTGCCACCCACTTTGCTGCAGTGCATTTGACTACTGCTGCTGGTACAACTGCATGTGCAACTTCTGGGAAACTGCTCTTGATGCTCCTGCAAAGTTGATCTTTCTGGTGGTGCTGCCGTTGAATTTGCTGGTGCAGTTGGCAGGAGCAACTCGCAACATTGCCACTGCTGCGCTCTTGGTGCTGAGTTCCCATTGCCTACGTTGTTGGCTCTCTGTGTTGCTGCTGCATTTTCATATTCTGTCTGTCGCCATGCCCCATATATAGATTGCTGTTACAACATCTGCTGGGCGCTCACCTACTGCTGTTCCAGTGACAGTGATGGCGGTGTCTTCATCACTGCCCCAATCAGCACCCATGAGCTACCTTGCATCCTCCAGGGACAAGAAACCGCTGCTTGTGAGGCCCACGCCCAATTTATTCAATCTCAACAAATGGGGCTTTAGCTTGAATCTGTTGGCAAGGTTCTCAAGGTTGATGCCTCGCTCTTCGCATGCCCACCGGAAGGGTCGACCCCTGCCCCACTTGACCTAAAGCGCTGTCAGAGGCATGATGATGTATGCTGAATATCTTCAAGCAACCCAACGCGAAGGCTATACCAGATTGTCTCCAGCGATATGACGTGGCTGTTGACAGCTGCAGAGCACAGCTAACTGCAGGGCATGTGAACAGCATCAAAGAGTCAGCCAGGATAGCTAGGCATGACTGTGCAAACATAACACTAGCTGCAACGAGGGAGATTACTTGGGAGGAGTAAGCTGAGTGAATGCCATCAGTTGGTGAAGTCGTTGCTGCTTCAGTTCCAGCCTCGTTGCACAGTGTACATCTGCTGCATTGACTTCTGCAGAGGATGATACGTCACTAGTGCCGAGATGCAGCTGGATATCCGCAACCAGCATGTTGCCAGCCACAGGAATGTCATGCATCCAAGGCTCAAGACTATCTCGTAAGGCAGAAGATTGTACCTTGTGGATGGGTGCAACACTGTGTCACCTGTTGGTGCGTTGAACGTCAAGTACATCATTATTCATGGTACCACTATATGTTTGATCATATTTGTATTTGTTTGAGGTGTATCACGCTCCACGCTGTTCAGTGCACTGTCGGTCCACAATAGCCGATGGGTGAATCGAGGAATGCTTCAGATCAGACTAACACTACAGGGCATGTGTGACAAAAAGAGTGTTGGAATAATAGTAGAGTTTCCTGGCTAGCGCGACCAGCCCTGTTATCAAGGTCCCAGGTATCAGGTGGGTACAGTCTTGTGTAACAGGTGGGTACAGTAGCTGCCTCCCGCCGTACTGTGGGGCGGTATGTGTAGAAATGGATAACGAGGCAATGAACGCTGCATTATGATATCCAGTTTCATAACGACAAACACTGAACAACCTGACCTGCTCACTTGTATACCTTGTCGAGCCCTATCGGTGTCGAAGTATGGTTGTTTGCCTTGTGAGGCTGCTTTGAGCCTTGTTTACAGGGTAGTATCAAGGGTGGCAGTATTCTAAGCTCAGGTAATGACTTAGAACGTGAATTGACTGGGGGATGAGACATTTTGCAGCTATCAACGCCGATGTTTAGCAAGAGCACACGTTGCAACGGTGCTGGCCTCAAAAGCATCCAAGTGATTAACTGATTGTCACCGCTCATGCTGATGGATAGTCTGCTTTGTTGCAGCCTGCGCACTGTCTGCACAGTACTGCCTAGCATTTCCTGGCTTGCTCTTTCATGCCCTGTAGGTGGCCGTGCTCTGCAGCATCTTTGAGCCACGGTCATATTATCCCCAGAGGCACTCTCAGATAGCCTTGGATCAGTGTATAGCAACATGCCTCCGTCAGCCATCGCTGTTAATGCTGGTGCAGAAGCTGCAGGTGAGCCAAACAGCAGATGTTGTGGTAGCATTATACATGTTGGGCATGGTGGCATACGAACATGCAGTAGCAACACAGAGAGCCAACCACACAAAAACTGGGAAGCAAGCACATTAAGCCATCAGCAAAGCAGCAACATATTCGTAACTGCTCATGCGAGCTGCATCAGCAGATCTGACAACAGCAGCAACAGTAGTAGATCAATCTTGAAGCAGCGACAACAGCATTCCCATTGTTGACACATGTGCTTGTGCCAGCAGCAGTAACCAAATGCAAATAAATTTGGTGACAGCATGTATCATGTCTGCTAGTACTGTGGCACACGCACCTCAGTCTCTGCAGCCTGGCTGAATGTTTCCATCCCCCCGAACTTCTTGTTGCCGCCTGCAGGATCTGGTGGGACCCCAGAGTACGAGATGGAGAGCTGGCCAATCTTCATGCAAGTGCTGCTGATCTGGAGCTTGCGCATGGTAAGAAGCGTCAAGTCAGCAGCCATCAACAGCAGCGACCAGCAGATCCCGGTGCAAGCATATGCATTACGCCAAGTGTCGTGTATGATTTGCATTTGTAGAACATGTTGCAGGCTGTGATGAGGCTGAGGAGCCTCCTCGCCCCTCAGGGCAATGCTAGGCAGAAAGCTTGATCATCTACTGTTTGAATGATTCAAACAGTATACCCCATGTCAGTCACCTGTCTGCATGCACTGCTTACAACCTGCTGTGTTACTTGCATGTATCAGCTTCAGAGCTTAACTGCAACTGGATTGCTGTACAAGGCAGTGCTGAGCAGTGACATGTGCTGCTTGTTGTGTGTATGTGTGTGTGTCTGCAGGCAGCTAATTCAGTGGCCTTTGGGTGGAACTGGCAGCAAGGTGACCGACCAGCAGTAGCACTGGCCAAGAAGCTGGCAAGCATCATACTCTCTCCTGGTGTGCCTCTCCTGGTTGGCTGGTTGCTGTTTCGGTGCATGAGAGCATCAGCTTCAGGCCCCAGTGCCAAGGTATGCTGGGTTGCAGCAGTAGCCATGTTTGTCTTTCTGAGGGTGACAATCAACTGGCTATATCTGGCCCCCAGTGCGGCAGCCGTAGCAGCAGCATCACAGCTGCTGTCAGACAGTGAAGTGCCTGTGGAGGGGCAGGACAGGGGAGCTGGCAGTTCCAGGCATCACAGCAGGCAACGTGCTGAAAGGCAAGGCATGCCGAGTGGCACAAGCACCAGAAGATCAAGCTCTGCTTCTGGCACAGTGCAGACACGCAATGCAACATGCAGCGCCATGGGTTTGTGGCTGTTGGCCATGATTGCCTGGATCATTGGATGGTGCATGCATATGATCTGCTACATTGTGATGACTGTCTTGGGAGTATTCATTGGTAGTCACCTATACATTAACCGCCAAGCACAGCAGCATGACGTCCTGTACTTGGCCTTGGCGTACCATTTTTGGTCTATGTCAGTGTTGTGCATTGGCTGGGCTAGTGTACTGCTGTTCTACCTGCACCAGGGTGGGCCCAGGACAATCATGACGGAGGTATGGCAGTATGACATGATAGCAGTAGTCTACTGGTTTGTGCTTCTGCACTCGGGGTTGCAAGCTTGCGCAGACCTCCAGAAGGACTGTAGGGACCACAAAGGTGGTCGCCTGAGTGCTTGGTCACCTCTTTGTTTTGACCAGGGTGTGAAGCTGATGGTCCAGTACCTCATGCCCTTGGTGACTGTAGCTTCCACCACAGTTATTCATGCCTCTGTTGGTGCGTGGGTAGTGCTTTTGGCCACCCATGGCAAGCTGCCCCATCAGGTGCAACAGCCTGTGCGGCCTTAGCTGCTGCTGTTATTCATGCCACGTTGTTGTGTGTGTGTACAGCATTACCTGCCTGGCCAACGGCAGACTATATGTTGATATGACACAAACCGAGCACGCGGCAGCAACAGCATGATACCACATCCCTCTGAACTACTGCTCAGTAGGTACAGAGAGCCCTCATGCAGCAGCAGAAGCAGGCAGGTCCCATGGGCAACAGCTACCTGCCTAGTACGCATGCCCGCAGCAGGTAGTTCCACACCTAAATGCATTGTTCAAGGCTTGTCCTTGTGTGGCAGCGGCTTCCAGTAACTGTTTTAGTATCCATCTATTTGATTGTTCATATGCAGCTGGTCAGCAGTCATCACAGGGAATGTATGTTGTGTGATGAAGTACCAGGTACTTCTATCGTCAAACAACTCTGCATTAATGCGCTATGGTTGCAGTTTGGCCCGGGGGGGGGGGGGTCACTTGGGTGGTGGTGGTGTGGTCACTTGTATTGGTGTGGTCATGTGTTGGCTCCTTACGGGTGATAACCCTTGAAGGGTAACTTGTAGTAGTAGTAGTAGTAGTAGGTAGTATGTTTGCACACATGTCAGTCAGGCGTGTAAGATAAAAGGAAAACACTTGTTCATTGCTTGCACAATGTCATGTCTGATTGACAGAGTTCAGAACAGCAGCCTAAGTTGCAGGCAAAGCAGGTCAGCAGCCAAGTCGTGTCCATATGTTGTTTGCTGTAGCAATGTACATACAGTTTGGCTGTAGCAACATTATGGACTGTATATATACAGTCCATAATGTTGACCTTGTCAACATTCTGCATTGAGGGGGAAGTGATCATCAGGCTGTGCATGTTTCACACAGTCAGGTCTACCTTGTGCAGCCTCTGCTTACTTGTTCTCCTGTGAATCTAATGCTCATGCTTGCTTGGTAGATGCATCACAGCTGATCTGTCAGCCAGTTAATCTGCCAAAGTTTGTTACCTTGATCATTTCTGAATGCATACCATCGGCAAAACAAGATTTGAAAGGAGGTACCCGTACTACATAGTACGCCTTGCGCGGAGTCGTGTCGATGTCTTGCCGATGTCTTTCATGGTCAATGTCTCGCTAGGTCTTGGTCCCAGTCTTGCTAAGGTTTGCATCATGCAAGGCTTGCTGTCACAAGTCTGGTTTAACAATTTCACGATCACCGATATGAGAAGAAGTACATGTAGCCAAGTTGTGCTAACCATAGCTGGGTCACTGAGCTGCATACCGTAAGTGCACTAATGGATTCGCTTTCAAACAATTCGCGAGCACCCCGTAAGACGCTGCTTTTTTTACCATGTCTTGATTATTTCGCGAGCGC
>LWCB01014667.1:0-12472 GCA_001630525.1 Coelastrella sp. M60 | reverse complement strand
GTCATGCAGAGCTGCGGCTCTTGTGCTGTTGGTATGTATTGAAGATGTGGACACAACATCCACACCTGGCAGAAGCTGCATGTTCAGTTGCTGCTGAACAGGGTGGAGACCTTTGCACTTGCCAAGAGCGCTCTGCAGGCCTATGCTGAAGCTCTGCTTGAGGCAGTCATCAGGTGGCTGGCTGGCTTGCCTATCCATAACCACGAGGGTCATGTCACAGTCACCCGCTGGCAGCATGGAGCTGCAGGCTACCAAGTCAACTCCTGCATGTGACAACGCGTATGGACTGGTGAGCAACTATGCAGTGACTGAGCAGGCACCAGTACAGCATATGAACCACCACACCTTGAAAAAGAAGAAGATATTTGCTTGCTGCCCACAGGCAGCCTTGGCTTTCCTGCACCAGCTGACGTAGCAGCTTCTACTGGCTATCCACTAAGGCTGTCAAACATGTAGCCAAGTTCCGACATGTTAGCACAGCTACCTGGTCCCTTGACATGGATGGCTGCGCTGGAATCCTCAAATGAGGTAGCGCTCAGCAGCTCAGCAGCCAGTGAATCACCAGGCACCTGCAGGAAAGCAAGGGCTGAAAGCATCAATATGTGGCGGCATAACCAGTGCACGTTGAACAGGGGGATTGCTGCTATGACTGCCACATTAGGCGGTGAGGATGACAAGACTTCAGCAACTGTTGACACAACCTCTGCTGTGCCCCTTGCACACCCACCCAAAAGTGTCACCTACCTTTCCACAGCATCGCTCAGCGGTCAAGCCTTTGCGGTCACTCATAACAAGCCACCATCGATATATCCTGGGAGAAGCGTAAGGCAAGACAAGGACGCGATGCAGTGAAGCCAGGCCGTCAAACCGACCCCAACGCACCATGATGATGCAGCATGCTGGAGCCGCTTGAGACGCAAATGAACATTGAACTGTGAATCAAACGCTTCTATGTGTCAATCAATGGTGATCAAGTAGCAGAAGAGCACCAGAGGCAGGTCGCTGAGCTTCATCATAGACGGGTGCATTGGAATCGCAGGCAGCCGTTGCTAGCATGCAGACTTTGGAAGAAGGAGTACCAAAACAAATCCTGTTATTTGCCTAAGTGTGCTCCCCGTCTTTTGCTGCGCGCGAAGTGAGTATTATTATGCCTACTGCCGCTTACACTTGTGCATACCCTGTACACTATTGCCAGGTGACATTTTCCTCTTCAAGTGAGGCTCTGCTGCTGGCATCTGGGGTGGGTTCGGTTTGTGTTGCGATGTCGATAGCATCCACTATACTGCGCTGCGCACTGTTGGTAGCGATCTCATTCATAAGGGCCTGGAAAAGCAAATCAACCTGCAGGAGTTTGCTCTTCTGCAGTGGTCGTCCCGGCGTTGTTACATACGGGACCAGACGGCAACTTGTGCGGACACACCACAGTGTCTGTTGACAATTAGCTTGCTTTTCGTTCGCCAAGCATCATACTGAAAGCGAGAGATATCAGAAACCTGCAGGGAGTTGTAGCCTCGCAGTTTCACCCGCAGCAGCAGTGCCGCACAGCGCGTCTGAAAAGGTCAACCCGGGACCTGCAACGTGAGAAGAGCAAGAATAAGCGGATGGTTGGTTCAGCAGACTATCTGGCTGTATTGCGGCACCAAGCTTGAGCTTGAGATGCTTCAATTTGACAGCTGGGACAGCCAAAGCAGCAGTTCTGCGTGAGCACTCCTCCTTGGCAGGCAACAGGCAGCCATCGGTGTTCCACCACCAAAGTGTGGATATGAAGGACAACAAGCCCTCTGTAGCAACAACACCCGTGTTGCCATGGATGCGATTGCCCATATCAATACCAACTGGCAGTGGAGTAGCACTGCAGGAGGTGCATGGCTTGCTGCCACCGCTCAAAGCGGCAGTGTCTGATGTTCTGGGGTTTGATGAACTCTTTCCTGTACAAACAGCAGTGTTGCGAGGTCTGGCGGGTGGACACAGCACTGCCCATGATATGTGTATTTGCGCACCTACTGGCGGTGGCAAGACCCTGGCTTATGCGCTGCCTCTCCTGAACGCAATCGCCAGCAGGTGCGGGACAATGAGCAGTCAATCACCATGCGGTGTATACTTACAGCAAGCACAATGGCTTTCTCACGCATCTTGCAGCGGCCGTGCTGCACATTCCTGTAGTGGCTTGCACACCACTACTCAACGCCCATCCCTGTGCTGTGCAGCAACACTGCAGCAGAGTTTGCCATACGCTGACAACTCCCTGAATATTGTATGCTGCACAGGCGCCACCCTCATATCAGCATCCTCACAGGACTTGTTGTCCTTCCAACCCGTGGTCTCGCTGTACAAGTTCACTCAGTTCTGTCAGCACTGGGAAATGCAGTAGGGCTCTCAGTAGCCCTTGTAGCTGCCCAGGAAAGTGTAGCAGCTGAAGCAGCAAAGCTCATAGCATCACCCAGCCGGCCGGGATCCGGGCCACACATTGTGGTGGCTACACCTGGTAGGCTGATGGCACACCTTCACAGCACCTCTGGCTTCGACCTTCACAGCCTCAAGTTCTTAGTAGTAGATGAAGCTGATAGACTATTGCACCAGGACTATCAAGGATGGCTGTCGGAAGTACTGCAGCAAGTGCAGCATCAAGGCAGCAGCAGCAGCGCCTTGCCACCCTGGGCCGCAGGACAACAATACTCTCATCATCAGCAAGCAGTAAGCAGTGAGAGCTCCTACCCGGGTGCCAGCAGCTTCCCTGATCTACCATATGGCTCAGGCAATGACAGATGCCTCAAACTCCTAGTATCAGCGACCCTCACAAGAGACCCCAGTAAGCTATTGAGGCTAGCCCTTCATAACCCTCGGTTCATCACCTTGACAGACGTGCAGCAGAGGTACACGCTACCTAAGACGCTGATGCAGTACCGCGCAGTGGTGCCTGCACAGCACAAGCCCCTGGCTCTGTTGGGGTTGCTGCAGACACTGGCAGGAACCTCTACAATAGTGTTCGCTTCGTCACTGGAGACTACACACAGGTGGGGGTTGACGATGGCACTCAGCACATGCGTGATAGGTGAGTATAAGCTTGCTATGGTGCACAGAGGGTGTCAAGTGTGGCAATAATTCAACAATTCAAACAGTCCACCAACTCCATGGGTTGCTTGCTGTGCAGGTTGTACCTCATGCTTGCAGCTGTTCCAGACCTTCCTTACCAGGTCGCAGAGTACTCCAGCCACGTTGCGCCAGCTCAGAGAACAACCACCCTTGCGGCTTTCAAGTCTGGTGCAGTCAAGGTGCTGGTGACATCTGATGCTATGGCCCGTGGTATGGATGTGGCAACCGTGGCCAATGTCATCAACTATGATCCACCTGTGTACCCTAAGGCCTACATACACAGGGCAGGCAGGACAGCTCGAGCAGGACAGGCTGGTGCAGTGTATACCTTGCTCAAGCCAGAGGATGTGGTGCACTTCAACAACATGGTCAAGAAGATGCATCCGGCAAGTGTTCAGCAGGTCAAACTGACACCCGCACAGCTGCAGCCGCTGCGGCCAGCGCTGAAACAAGCGTTGCAGGAAGTACAGCAGCTGTTAGAGCAGGAAAGGCGGGAGCAGCAGAGCCTGCCTGATAGACACACAAAGCAGCAGCAGCAGCAGGGGCAGAAGCATGAGAAGCGTATGCCAGATGATACACTCAACCCAATCTTAAGTGCAAGCAATGTACATGACACTGGGAGAGCCCCTGAAGTGCCCACAGGCAAAAAAGCCAGGCCCAGCATGGTGTAGCTGTTGTGGCGGGTTATATTGTAACTGGCTTGTAAACGTTTCAGCAAGGCAGTCCGCCATCGCGTCATCAAAATGATTGAGGCAGTTCGTTACATTAACAACGAAGTGGTGCTCTGGACTCAGGTTTGGATGTAGCTGCCCTTCCGAAGGTCAGCTTGCTTTCCAGCGGAGTCCTTGGAGTCCGTGAAGCCGTCACAGAAAGCAGGATATGACATTGTTAACTTGATCAGAATACTTTTATAAGAGCGTCAACGACCGTAGGCTGAGCGCGGGTTGCGAGTCGTAGTACAGCAGCCCGAGATGCTGCGGGCCCTGGGTGCAGGGCACCTGAAAGAACTCTCATGGTACCTTTTGCCAGCAGCGGCACTCGAACCTTGTCTTTGCTTCATCCGTGGAGCCAAAGCACAAGCAAAGAAGAAAGCTACGCCACAGAAAGGCAAGCAGTTGAAGGGCAAGCAGCAATCAGCCAAGAAACAGAAGCAAAAAATGGAAACCAACCCGTTTGACGAGAAGAATCCGTTAAATCAGAAAGTCATATCTATGCTGGTACCGCCAGCAGCTGAGGTAGTGCAGAGAACAAACAGTGTGCAAAAGGAGATGATCCAGCGAGCTAAGGAGTACAGCCGACAGCAGATGAAGGCCCATCTGGACTGGATGTCTGATATGCAGACGAAGCTGCAGCTAAAACGTGCAGCTTTACGATCGTTACCACCGCAGTTGAGACTTGCGGCCTCACAAGAAGATCTACGCCCCCTCCCACTCACTAGACACTATCTTTATGACAGCCCTCCTGAAGCATACAGGGACTAAGCAGAGCAACAGGAACAGACAGTGGCAGCATGTATGCAGCATCAACAACTACTGGACTCGCAGATCGCAGTCTGTAGTCTGTGCTTCAACCTGGGCAAGCGAGTTGTGGCTATGCACTCTGACAGCAGCACAACAGCGTGGAGAACATTCTGGAGCCAAGGACTTCTTTGGGGAATGGCAGGTTGAAGTCAGCAAGCTAAGTAATATGGTCCAGTGTGGCAGATACTGGCTCTCCTTGCATTTATGGAGAGCCCAACGCAGTCACTAGGCAGTTTCAGCATATTCTGATATAAGGCTTATGAGGTGATGGGGGAGTGAATAGGCTATAGCTGGGCAAAGATGCGTTTTTGCACTGCAAAGAACTGTATGGGGCCGTAGAGCAAGTCCGCTGCATGCAGTACTTTTTGAGTAGACGATGTTGCTGCTGTTGCATGTGACACTGCGAGTGTAAGACATTGTGGTGTTGCCTGCTGCACCATTGTGCTGGATCCAGCCAGTTGCTCCCTGCTGACAAGGTATCGATGTTCAATGCTAATACGTGTTGGGTCTAGTGCCGGATTAGGTCAGCAAAATTTATGCAGGGTTACATACCAAAATTTTGTGTGTCTACTGGGAGGCTAGGGGTAGACCTACCCCTGAGAGGACATGTTGTACGTTCACTGTTTCTGCACACTCCTTCAAACTGTCCATTGTCTTGCATGGCTCTCAGTCGTTTGAATTGGTGCACGGTGCTAGTGTCTTGAAGTCAGTGTGAAGGAATCTCGAACGGGCGAAATACTTCATGTGAATTTCAGAATCAGATGGTGCAGTTATGGCAGCAGCTGGTGCTCCTCCTGTCCCTGCCTACCCTCAGCAAGGACAGTGAAAGGAAAGAGTAATTTGTGTCTTGCTAGAGGTATGCAGGACAATCAAAGCGCCTCTTAACGGTCACAATTTCCGCTGCAAACGTCAAGACCTCTATGGAACCCTGAGCCTCAAAGTTTGGGTAGTTGAACAGTCTTCCTACTGGGGTATAGCTGATAGGGGTTACTGTAGAAATCAAAGCTCGCACTGACCTCCGACATTGCTGTGACATGGTATGGTGACTATGTAGGCGATAATCTCCTTGGCGGTCGTGTCAAGCAGTGATCATGGATTGAAGAACAGTACGCCCACTTGCCATGGAAGTACAGTCAAGTGGTTGCATGCACTGGAAACCGGAGGATTGGCCAAACCATATATTATCACCTACAATCAGAGCCATACTAGTCAAAGCCATATTGAGCCGTGGGGATGCGGACGAAGCAAAGGGGCTTTTGCCGATACAAGTAGGATGCTGTCGGCATATCCGCAGCTTGTTCATGAACTCTTGAGCTGTTTCCTTGTTGTGTAGATTGTTTTGTTACATTATGACACTGGTGCAGCAGCATCAACGATGTGCAAGCTGACAGAGCTCTCAATACCTGTTGTACTAGCACTCACCAGTGTTGTCAGAGGCATCGACTGGTAAAGGGATGTTGCTTGCTCTGCCGTCACAGGAACAAAACCCATCCGATGCACCATCAACATCAACCTTTCAGTGCTTGCAATGTGCTGCAACAGCAATTTGCGGATCCCAAACAAGCAAGCCATGCTGTGGTAAGCCTGCTGTGAATCCACCTAGCAGCTCACTGGGCATCAGCCAGCAAAATCATCCAGCCGTCCGAGACAGATGTCTTACCAATGCGTATCACAAGCTGCGTGCAAACTGCAGTTCAGAGTGCATCCTATATCTGCACCCTTGCATATTTAAGTCTCTGGTATGCATGCCCAGCACCATGTGCATCATGTCAATTAATGCTGTTTGTGATGCTTCATTGTCACACTCACACACACTGCAATGAGCCCGTATCTGTCCAGTTTGGCAAAAAGTCCACAGTCGTCGTACGAGGGTAATGTATTTACAAGCAGCAGATCTTCTTACATCTGACCCGCTCGAGCATCAGCCTTAAGTAGGGTGTGCGCACTTGGCAGTCATGCCCCTACATTGGCAAAGAGCTGGCTGCTGCCATGCTTGTGCAGATCATGCTGTGATGGTGGATGGTCACAAGCTGGAACTTTATTGCCAGCAATGCAGAGACTACATCTACGTTCAGCAGTTTGATGAAACCCTGACGGTGAGCATGATTATGAGGTGATTGATTCATTCGCCTGCAAGTTGGAACAGCATGAAAAGGGCCAGCGGCTGTTGACATGACACTGCCGGCCGTGTGTGCAGAGTGCAGTGTGTGTTACGCACCCATGAGTGGCATCAGTGCTGCCCAAATGTGCCCATGGGTGTCACTAGAAGGCAGACACTTCATTGTGTGCTGTATGTTTTAACCCTTGATCTCCTCTGTCAGCCATTCTGACACCAAACCCTCACAATGTGCTGGTTGTGCACATGTCCTGCACATCAAGCAAGGCCTAACACATGTCTTGTTGTTGTGTCTGCTGGCTGCTGCAGCTTGTCAGCCACATCTTGTCACAGCAGACACCACATTCCAAGTCTTGTGCCAAACGCAATTACATAGCAGAAAATGACCCAGCTGCTGACATACAAGCCAAAAGGCAGAAATTACTAACAGCTGCAACAGCAGACCGCTGTGCTGTGAATGGTAGCAGCCTGCCAGCAGGAACGTCAGCAGCAGCATCTTCAGCAACAGCTTCAACAGTGGCAGACACTGATGTTTGTGCCTTGGACGCTGCTGACACTCTTGAAGCACAATCTTCACTCACCACGGGTGAATGCAGAGCACTAAAAAGCCCAGATGGTTTCCCATTGGGTCTGAGGGGCCTCAACAATCTAGGGAACACCTGCTTCATGAATAGTGTGTTGCAGGTGATGCAGGCAGGAGCAGAGGTATCGGGGTTATCTGTCACCACACTTGGAGCGCATGACACAGCATTTCAGCCAACAGCAGTTCTTGAGCTATTTGAGCTGTGTGGCGTTTGGTGGCCCTGCATTGTACAGCTGATGCATGACACTGCCGATGTATTGTTTCATCCCCAATGGCGGCTCAGTATGAACCCAGTCACATGTTGCTGCTGCTAAAGCCATTGCACTTGATGCTGCATGTGATGGTCCTTGTTGCCAAGTTCATCCATGCTAACAAGCCATCACCTGGCCCTAACAAGAGACTCCATGTCACTCGTCTTGCTGCTGTTTGCACTAGGTGATGTTTCACACCCCTCTGCTAGCAGACTTCTTCCTGGGTGAAGGTCACGACCCCACTACATGTCCACTTACTGCCAGGGATGAGCCTTGCTTGTCATGTCAAATGGTGAGGCAATATGACTGTTTCGCAACACACAGTGATAGCAGCAGCAGACACAAGCAGCCCTGGCTTCTGACACACTCCCCTGTTTGTCCTTGGTTGTACAGGCGGTGTGAACCAGTGAACCAGACAGCGGTAGTGAGCCGAATGTGTATATGATACTTACGATTGATGACTAGTTTCGGCTTGAGAGAGCCTCATCAGGCCAAGTCCTGTTGTTCAGATGCTGGTCAAAGGATGGGTAGCATCAGGGACACAAACACGTGATTGTGTCTGTCGCATCTGGCCATTGGGCTGATGTGCTGACTGCTATGCCATGGCTTGTGACTGCTTTGCAGGAGAGCATTTTTAGCGAGGTTTACTCTGGCAACCGCCAGCCTTGCAGTCCTGCTGAGTTTCTGTACCAGTGGTGGAGACATGCTGACAGCCTGGCAGGATACCAGCAACAGGATGCACATGAGTTCTACCTGTCGCTGCTGGAAGGAATGTCTGGAGCACTTTTACACGCCAGCACCAGCACCCAGGCAGCTGCACTTCAGCAAACAGCATCAGCCAGCCAGCAACAGCCGTCTGATGGTTCACAGCCTGCAGCCCAGGCATCATGCACTGCTCAACAGCACCAGCACTCAACTCATACTTGGAATGCAGAGGCTGGTGCAGGTGCACCAATCGGCGCTGCCGTAGATCAGACCAATCAGTTGTACAGTCAGAGTCTAGGTACTGGCACTGGCACACAACAAGCATTGCAGCAGCACTCCTGTGCCTTGCCTGGCACCATGCACGGCCATGATATGTATCTGCAGAATAGCTACTCCAATGGTTATCCTGACTGGAAGCAGCTACAGGTGCAGCTACTGCAGCAGCAGGGGTTACTTAGCTGGCCACAGGCTTACTTGAACCAACAGCAGCAGCTTCATCATGGTAGTCCTCAAGATGTGACGGGACAGGCAGCAGTAGAACCTCTCAGTCTGGGAGAAACGCCAGGACCTGAAGGCTTGCAAGATAAAGCAGCAGGTTTATTTTGACAATACAGTGACAGCCAGAGTGTGCTGCCATCACACCTTGAATACATGTCCTGGATGGCCACTCCTGTATGGTGCATGGCAATGTGCTTGTAGTTGATGACCAGATACAGAGTCTGATTGCAGACCTCATGCTGCCAAACAGTATCCACTGCATGGTCTTTGTGTATCAGTGCATCTGCCTGCGTATGCTGGTGCTAAGGTGCCTCATGTTCGCATTGCTGTCACAGGTCCTGGCGAGTCTGATGAAGACGGAGTCTCTCTGGTGGAGCTTCTTTTCTCGGGCCTTCTGCGCAGTGATGTCCGCTGCTGTGCTTGTGGTCACACATCAACAGCATATGACCCGTTTAGGGACATCAGTCTGGATTTGCATGTACCTAGGCCTCCAAAATTGCCACCCTTGCAACCACTTGCAGTCTCGGCAGCTGCAGCAGAAGCAACAGCAAGTTTGAGGACAGCAGCGGCCAGTGACAGGCAGGAGCACAAGACTCCTGCAAGGGGGGTGTACACAACTGCTGCATTTGCTGACAACAGTGGTGGTGGGGGTGAATACTCTGGTGGGACCTGGGCAGCAGCAGGACGAGAGGCTACCCCTCCACTGCTGTTGGTCACTCCTAGTCCCACCCCACCACCTTCTGACCTGGCGAGTGACTACTGGGACAATACTGAGGATGCTGCTGATACCGCTGCTGGAGGTCCCACCTACTCTGAAGATATCAGCTTGTCAGCCAAACCCACAGCAATCACTGCTGCTTTGCAAGCTGGTGGTGATGGTGGTATGATAACAGGTGTTGCAGGGCAAGCAGCAAGGCCACAGGCCGATGGCGAAGAAGTCAGCAATTGGGAATGTCGTACTGATGCAGGTCAAGCAGCTAGTACCAGGATGGACACTCATGCAGCAGGCTCAATACAACATGGCAAGGCACAGGTGTCATGCAAGGCCACCGAGGCAGGCTCAGAGTGGACACAGCATTCAGCGGAGCCAGCAGTACGTGTGCCTGTAGATGAGGAGCAGCTGACTGATGTCTTGAGCATGGGTATCTCTTTATCTGCTGATAATGAGGATGATGCGAGTGTTAGTGATAAGAGTCCTCAGGCCAGTGAGGTGTGGGGACCTGCGGGCAGCCAGTCTAGCATACAATGTGATGGCGAGGACAGAACATACTGCAAGGAGAGAGGGCTGCTGCAGCAGTCACAGCATGAACACGGCGATCATGGTAATGCTGATGGTGAGTCAAGCTGGGACACGCCACAGCGGCAGCAGCAACACCTGAAGCAGTTTCAAAGGGAATGTACGCCGCAGAGTGCCGGTCTGGAGGTCCTGAAGCCTCAGCAGCAGCAGCAAGGTGCTCAGCAGCAGCATGCAGTTCAAGACGCTGTGCTTCACAAACAAGGTCTGTCTGCAGAGGGCGGTAATACTGTTGCAGCTGCTCCTAGTGGTGTGGCCTCCAGTCTTGTTCGTGGTGTTGTTAGTGGAGGTTTGGGGCATTTGGTAAGAGCGCCAGTGGCAGCTATCAAGCACTTGTTGCCAGGGTGGTCATCTGGAAATGATGGGCTGCAGCAGCAGTCCACAATGGCAAGTGCCGTGAGCAATGCAGAGAGATGTGACCTTGTTAATGATGACAGTGCTCAGCTGATCCACAGTCAAGGGCGGCAGCAACAGGGGCAGCAGGTTAAGGAGGCCAGGCATCCACAGCAGCCACTGCAGCAGCACTGTGACCAGCAGACACCTATGAGCCCGCAGCTGCAGATGCAGCATGCAGCTACAGATTGTAAAGAAGAACAGCACACAGATGGTCTGCGAATGGGAGTCGCTGACATGGCACCAAAAGCGCTGTCTGCTGACATTGCTTCTGCCCCAGTAGATGGCAAGGGGTTGTCAGCAGGAGCAGCAACGCAACCAACGCACCCTACAGGGGGCATGCAGCTGACAGAGCAGCCACACCTGCAGCAGATAGAACAGCAGCAACAGCAAGAAGACGACCTGCAGCATTTCTGGCGACCAACAGCAATGCAGCATGACCCACAGCATATGCAGCAGGACTGGCAACACCAGCCCGCTGCCACATCACCACTGCTAGCAGCAACCACCACAGCAGCGGCTTTGAAGGTGCAGCACAAGCCCCGCAGCAGCCCCAAGCCTGGTGGGACCACTCCCCAGGAGCTTCTGACAGCAGCAGCAGTACAGCAGGGCCTCCTCAAGAAACGTGATGAGCGGGGCAGGTTCTACCGCAAGGAACACCTGCAGGCCTGGGCTCAGCAGTTGTATGAGGAGGGTCACCTCAAGGTGGAAGGGATGCCAGAGGTTTCAGTACAAGAAGCAGCTGCAGCAAGAGCACGAGGCTTGCCACAGCCCCCCTTCTGGCACTCAGCACCGGCTGGCGCAGGTCCGGTTGCTGTGAACAAGACGCTGGGTAATAGTGCTGCTCCTGGTGGTAAGAAGCTTAGGAAGACTGGTGATGTGCACTCTGGCTCTGCTGCTTTTGAGTACAGTGCTGCTGCAAAGAAGATGCCACCACCTCCACAGCTGGTGAGTGTGATGATGCTGATAAGCTACAGCCCGGTTGTCATGGTGTCATGTTATCAGTGCATGATGATGCAGCTGTTGCTGCAACTTGCCAGTTCAAATTCACAGGCAGCCTTGGCCATGAAAATTGCCATTCATGTCTGCACAGAGTATGAGTATGAGTACGAGTACTGCTGCTTCTGAGGTTGGGTTTTCTGCTGCTCCTGTCGTGTCTGTAGCGGATGAACGAGCTTAGCTTAGCTGGCTGTTTGCGCCGCTTTGTTCGCCCTGAGCGCCTGGGAGCAGCTGCTCACTGGTGCTGCAGTGCCTGCGGCAGCAGTGCAGCTGCCATGAAGCAGATGAGTGTAAGGCGACTGCCCCTGGTGCTGTGCTTTCATGTCAAGAGGTTTGAACACGGCGGCTCAGCTCAGAGGCCTAAGAAGCTAGATGTACCTATGCGATTTCCCTTGAGAGGACTAGATCTGTCACCCTTTACCACCAGTGGGGTGTTGAGAGGGCAAGAAGGGTCTGGCATGCGTGAAGCAACAGCAGCAGCAGCTCCTGCTGCTGCTACAGGGCAGGATTCTGAGGCAGCCCCAGCAACTGCTGCTGCAGCAGAGATAGGTAGTGATGGTGGATATCAGCAGAAGTGTCTCTATGAGTTGTTTGGGATTGTGAGTCACCATGGTGACATGAGCAGTGGCCACTATGTTTCATATGTGAAGGCTGAGGGGTGCTGGTACTTGATTAATGACGCCTGGGTGATTGCTGTGTCTGAAGCTGATGTTGCTCAAGCACAGGCATACATGTTGTTTTATGCCCAAGAACATTTGTTTGGTACTTGTGGTGGCAGTGGCCTGCCCAGCAGAGCGTTGCAGACAGCAGCATTGGCAATGCAGCAAGCAGCAGAAGGTAGAGCAGCGGTGTAGGAAGCTTTCCTACACCCACAACAGACCATAGCAGAAAACACTGTGTTGTAGCTGATGTGTATGCTGGGCCTCCTGGTCAGATTTCCGTCCCAGTGAGAAGCTCACCACCTTTTCTCACTGGTGCATATGCTCACCCTGTCATGCAGATGTTGTTTGGCATAGGCTC
>LWCB01014652.1:0-16326 GCA_001630525.1 Coelastrella sp. M60 | reverse complement strand
CGAGGGCCTCTCGCGCGACCGCTCGCACCAGGGGCAGCAGCAGCAGCAGGAAGATCGCCAGGCACACTAGTCATTGCAGTATAACTTGAGTTGTTTGTCACTTACAACTGCTGCGGATAGTTGACATGGCAGTGCTGACTGGACATGCCAAGTGGAGCAAGCTGCTGCGGCGGCGGCGACGGCGGCGGGGGGTACCGCTGATGGTGGTGCTGGTGGGGTTGGTGGTGGTGGTGCATCAGTGGTTGATACTGTGCATTGACTGCAAATGCATTTTGAACAGATGCACCAGAAAGAGCTGGTTTAGATGATACCGCTGCTGCTGCTGCGTCTGTCTGTGGTGGCATTGCTGCTGTTGGAGAGAGCCATCCATGACTGCCAACATTACCACCAGCAGCAGTGGCACCTGCAGCTGCAGAAGCAGAAGCAGTGCAGTTTGAAATGTCCACGCTCATGCTACAGCTGCCTGAAGGAACAGTGGCATGAGCATTGACGCATGCTGTCTCAACTCGCAGCGCTGCTGCTAATGCTGCCGCCGCCGCCGCGCCTGTCATTGGACCTGAGACATCGCACTGCTGCTGCTGCTGACGCGCAGCACACCTTCTGCTCCTATCAAACTCCAATTCCACTGCTGCTGCTGGTGGTGTTACTCTGGACATCAACTGTTGAGGAGCGGCAGCAGCAGCAGCAGCAGCAACGGAACCAAATGCTGCGTTCATGCCTGAACAGCCCTGTTGCTGCTGTTGCTGCTGCTGCTCTGCTGCCAATGCAGCAGCAGCAGTACAACTTCCCGGTGCCATTGTCTCGTGTGCAGCCTGCAGCAGCCAACCTGGCAGCTGAGCAGCAGCAGATGTATTCGTCCTCTTGGTGGCTATAACAGCGGAAACCGGAAGACGACCAGACAACATAACACCGCCAGAGCCACCAACAGAAGCAGCAGCAGCAGCAGCAGGCGGTACGACCTTTGCTGCTATCACATTGTCCATCAGCTCATTACCCTGACCACCAGCAGCAGCAGCAGCAGTTTCCTTGCGCTTCCTGCCTCTGCTACTGTTCGCTGCTGCTGCTGCTGCCGCCTTACGCTTGTTGGCAGGAGCAGCAGCAGCATCACCTGCAGTCTTTTTCCTGGTAGCACCTCTTGATCCTCCACCCCTCGCTCTTCTACCAACACCCTTATTCCGGCAGCTTGGCTCAATGTTGTTGCTGCTGCTGTGCTGGCCACCATAAGCATCATCAGAGGTCTGCTTAGCGCTAACATCAGAGGCATACACTGCACTTGATGTAGCGGCAGCAGCAGCAGCAGCGTCAATGGCTGTACTGTGTAGCGCTGGGGTTTGTGCGCTATTGAACGCTGCTGCTGCTGCTGCTGGGTTCTGCAATGGTGCTGCGGATGTAGGAGTCATGGTGGCAGCAGCAGCAGTGCTGCGATTGAACACCATCGCTGCTGCTGCTGCTGGTGGTGGGGGCTGCATTGCCATCATACCATCGTTACCACCATCAGCAGCAGGTATGACTCTTTGCGTATGATGATGTGCTCCTGCTGCTGCACCTTGTTGCTGCTGCAGCATCCGCCCTCCAGGACAAACACTGTTGAGCTCAGCATTGCCTGCTGTTGCATGAGGGGGACGAGAAACGACAGCTCGCAACAGCTGTTGCTGCTGCTGCTGCAGATGTTGATGCGGCTGCTGCTGCTGCTGCTGCTGCTGCTGGGCGAAAGAGCCTGCTTGCGAGTATGATGTTTGGAATGCACCTTGTGTCTGCTGCTGCTGCTGCTGCTGCTGCTGCTGCTCTTTAATTTGTTGCAGCTGCAAGGTAGACATGGCGTTACCTTGTTTTTGTAAATGCTGCTGCTGCTGCTGCTGCTGCTGTTGTAGCGCATGCATTGGCACATTCATCTGTGTCTGCTGCTCACCACCATGTAAGAAAGGACTACAGAGGGGACCACCAGTGTGAGGAATGAAAAGATCTTGCTGCTGCTGCTTCTTGCTACCACCTTGCACCGGTCTCCCTGACTGGGGGGTCACATTCTCACACTCTACATGTGTTCCCTGCTGCTCGGCAGCAGCAGCAGCAGCAATCCCAGGCTGTGGCAGCAGCGCCTTGACCTGGAGTTTCCTTGCACCACCCACTATATTCCCCGGATTTCCGGTTGAACTATTCACACTGCATTGCCTGGTCACCATCAGGCCTTCATCTACTGCTGCAGCCTGATTGTCAGGACCTCCCAGGACCTGCTTGCTGCTGCTGCTGCTGCCATGATGCAAGACCTGAGCTGGCCAGTCACCTTCGCGTGTGCCACCTTGTGCTGCTGCTGCTGTTGCTGCTGCAATTTCTGCGTGAGTGTTGCGTGGCGATTGCTGATTCTGAGGCGGCAACACAGGTGGTTGCGGAATACTCACCAGCAGATCAGAGGGCTTACTGCAGCCTGCTGCATTGGACGGCTGCTGCTGCCGCCTGGGAGGAAGCATGGACCGCTGCTGCTGCTGCACATGCCGTGCGATGGCAGGCTGTTGGACCAACTGCTGCTGCTGCTGCTGCTGCTGTATGTCTGGTGCTGTTGTTGGAGGTGATGTAGGCATCAATGCATTTTGCACTGCTTCTATGACCATCTGCTGCAGCAGCTGACTTTGATCAGTGACAATCTTGTGCACAATTGGCTGCATGATCTGCTGAATGACTTTCTGACAAACTTCTGTAGTTACACGAGTCAACAGCTCATTACACACAGCAACAGCAGGCGGCTCCTGATGCTCCTGCTGCTGCTGCTGCACATTGCCCTGCAATAGACACAGCACATTGCACTCATCAAGTAATTCGCAGTCCCAAGCATGCCCCTTTGCAGTATACACTGATGCATTGTTACCACAGGTGCTCCCATCAGCTGCTGAGTCAGCACTGTGTCACATGGAAAGATTAGTCAACTGACAGCTGCGACATCAGCAACCTGCCTGCCTCTGTCAGAGAGACAAGGATCGTGACAAACAGTTGCTCGTGACAAACAGTTGCTCACCTCCTGAGTATTGACTGCTGATTGATGAAGTGATGTAGATGGTTGCTGCTGCAACAAGCGCTCATCATGCTGCTGCTGCTGCTGCTGCTGCTGTCGTTTGGATGTTGCAGAAACCAGTTTCCTTCCCTGCCCGCATAGCAAGTATATGCTGTTACTGCTGTTGCCGCCATCGCTGCTGCTGCCGCTGCCACCACCAGCAAATGATTGCACCACCAGCACCTGAGGACTTGGCAGCAGACTGGGCTGCCACTGCTGCTGCCTGCTGCTGCTGTTACTGTTGTCACGAGTTGCCGTCAGTTGCTCAGAGCCATTGCGTGACTTGTGCGACTCCGTCGCAAACACTGCTTCCAAGCTGTCAAACAAGTCAAAGTCCTTGTGGAGGGCTGAGCCAGCCATCACTGCAGATTGAGGTACAGAACACATCGGGGCCTTGGCACATGCCTGCTGTGGCTCCTGCTGCTGCTGCTTCTGTCTTTGGGCACTGCAGGGCCTTGAGTCTACATCGTCTACCTTGCGCTGTGGTTGCTGCCGGCAGGGTGGGTCACTGGTGGTTTGCTGCACAGGAGGGTGTGATAGCTGTGGCTGCTGCGTTCTTTGCCCCTGTTGTTGCTGTTGTTGTTTAGCAACTTGTTGCTGCTGCAGTGCAGGCACGGCATGCCTCATGAGCTGCTGCATCACGGTTTGCTGTAGCCGCTGCTCGAGTGACACCAGACTGGCTGGTGCTTGCTGCTGCTGTGTGTTGCAGAAACCTGCTGCAGGATCGTGACAGCCCGATGCCTGCCTGAGATCATTAGTGAACCCCCTGATATCCGTGCCATTTGGACCGTTGCGACGGGTATGATTCCCGTCACCTTCCGCCTGTTGGCACTGTAACCCTGTCGATATATGCGCGTTCAGCGCGCCAACGCTTGCCAGTTGGTCTGCTGCGTTGCTGATTTGTTCCATCACAATATAGCGGGGGTGTCGCAACACGCCTATTGCCGAGGCCTGCGGAGTGAACCACTCATGGTCTTTTCGGTGGGACGAGTTCTCGCAGCAGTTGGCAAGCTTGTTCTGTACATCAATGGCCCTTTCAAAGTCGCAACTAACTCAACTGGAACTTTGTTGTGCAGTACCTGCATGTATGAAGAGACAAGCGAAAGATCACTGCCAGCTCCCGGGCACTCAACAGCAAACGCATCCCCGACAGCTGCGGGAACTACAGTTCCCTCTCACCACGCGGCGAAGTTCTATAACTAATGTAAGCAGTATATAGCACTGTGGAAGACTTGCGCTTTACTGCAACACCAAATGCTGGTACACGATGCCTTCGGCATCAAGGAGGTATTGGAACTGGCAGAGCTGTTTGAGCATTGTATGTCAACATACTCTTCATTTGCGCTGAACACGGTCATAAGAGACAAAGAAAGCTGTGGCAATCTCTACTTATCCGTTGTACCGGGCGTGGCATATTGGTCCATAAAAGTTTCATGATGTTCATATCCTATATCGTTGCATAAGGAGGTCACCTGCTACACAAGGACAAGGCTCACTCTTTTTGGGTCGCGCTATAGCAGCGAGAAAAACCGCTGGTCTCATTGACAAGTTGGCTGTTGCTAGAGCTTGAGAGAAGTCTTTCCACTATGTGTGTTTGTTGCGCGAGTGCAAACTTGACAGGTTTGCCAGTTTGATGAAGGGAGATCAGTCGATCCTGGACTGAAGGTCAAGAGAAGTACTGACATAGCAGGCCGTCATGATGTTTCGTACATACAGCAAACTTGTTATGAATTCAAGGCACCGTTACAAACAGTGAGCGCAGGTGATTGTGTGTTGTGTATGATACTGAAGGCTGCGCGGTGTAGAGCAACTGTCAGGGAGTCAAGATCGCTTTGCCGCTGTGCCATGGCTTGGCAACACTTCAAATACAGTGACCAATGGTGGGATCGTTGGCAGCGGAGCATGCTGCTACCATTAGTGCTACTAGGGAGCCCAACACTGCAGTTGACCAGCACAACGATGCTTCTTGTCACAACAGGAGCAGCTACTGCCTGTCAATATCAGCCAGCATTACCTTTGGTTGCTGCATGAGCCAAATCATTTTTCAGAATGGTGCAACAGTAAGACAATCGTCATCAAGATGATCATCATGCCACATATAGACTAGCTGCAAACACGATGTCTCGTCTGATTTTACTGCTTGCTTCCTCCATGAGGGAGAACAGCCCGGTGTCCCCCATCACCCGAGCAGCATCCATCAATTCCCTGGAGTGATAGCAGCAGCAGCGGCAGCAGCAAAGAACACTTGCTTTGACTGAACATGCATGAACAGCATTTGTGGAAGAGATTCAGTTTTTCAAGAGATTCAGGGTGCTCGAACGGACCAAATTGCATGTGACAGTTGTCATGCAAACCCCATCAACCATCCCATTGTAGCGTGCAATCAGCATCCCAGCCAACTGTGCAGTTGCTGTATGATGGTAACTGTCTGTACGCCACGCCATGGGTCGACCATTCATCTAAAGCTGACCTATACCTCACCACCACCACCACCCCTGCCCTTGGTCCCCCAACCCCCTGTTGCCCTTGTGTTCCCAGCCCCCCCGCCCTTCGATTACCTGCAGCACTGGTCAAGCCGAACCACAGCTCTGACAATGCTGCCTTCCATCACGTCAGTCAAGGGAGTGATAGAAGAAAAGGGAGTGCCACGAGCCCACTCGTAAACAACCTGTTGAGCAGCAGCAGCAGAGCAACAAGTGATGCCACCTGTCTTTGTGCAGACTTTGAACCCAAGCCCATAGTGAACCTCATAGAACCATGCTGTTATTGTTGTTGAATTGAACAACCAATCCACACTGACTGTTACATGCAGCATGCCCTAAAGAAACAATCACCCATTATTCTGGCAACAACAATCACTTCATATCTTACATGCCTGCAGTTGATCATCGCTCAACTTATGTCCCCAATACCAATCTTTCACACCTGCATGAGTCCCGGATGCAGCACCTCCCTCATGTACTCTTCCTGACTGACAGGCAACCCTGCTGCTGCTTGAATGTCTGCCAGCTCAGCAGCAAGAGCATACAGCTGGTCCCTGGCAGCAGAAAGGGCAGGAGGAAGCTCAGGATCAACATCAGACTTCTCCTGCAATACAACAAACACAACAGCACAGTGTTCGGGACCGCACGATATCTGCTGCAAGTATCTGCATGTTCTGCAGCGCTATTTCTTCTGCAGCAGACAGTGCAACCAGCAGCACCAGCCTGTGTACAAACGAAACAACTGCACATGGTGACATGACCAGTAGGCAAAGTGTCTGAACAAGCGCCGCTTCATTGACCCCCAGATTAGCCAAGGGTCATGTCTGGAATTACCAGGTAGAGAGGTACATCAATTGAAATGCATAAAGCACCACAGCAACTTCATGGTACACAAGACAGTAAGTTGATATGATCTGCATCTCACCTGGAACACCAGGGCACTCATGAGTGCCACCGCCTCTTCTGAGCTCAATCCAGACAACAGCCCTCGGAATAACAACTCAGTAGAGAGCAGCTCATCCTGCATCAACAAGTCACAAGGGAAGGTCACCACCAACAAGGAACTCAGCTCAGCTGTAACACATGGGAAGCAATGCATCAATGCAAATCTGGGAACACCACAGCAGCAGCGGTACTGACCTGTGTGCTGTTTATCTCACATGCTGCTCTGCCCTTGAGTGTCACAGTGCCATCAGTTGACACATACCCCAGCTGTTGCAGAATACCAACACGCTGATGGAACTCAGGCATCTGCAGATCATGACAGACAAAACAACACCAACAGCCACAGAGCACAAGAAGATTTGATTGCACTATCAGATGACTTGTATACTGTCCTGCAGTCACCGCAGAACTAATTATATCATGAGCCAAACAGCCTCCTGTTAATCAAGAGATGCAGAGATAAACACACGATCAAACCCTGCACACTCCAAGCAGCTGCTGTGGTGGCCATTTGCACAACAGATGCTGATAATATCGCTGCTGGAACAAGCACCACAACTTCTGCAGTACTTGCTGCTGCGAAAACGGCAGTGGCTAGTAGCACGTCCTGCCCACCTGCTGGAGGCTTGCATCTGACAGTTCATGACTCAGCTCCTTCAGGCGATGAGTCAATAGAAGTTCACTCTGAACAAGAGCAACCTGAGCAGCAGTGCCTGACATCAGGGACCAAGCACAGCAGAATGGTATGGAACCACACAGCAGCATAGAAAGCAGCAGCAGGAGCGGCAGCAGCAGTGAAGTGAGATGAGGTTATCAGTAAATGGGAACCATCAATAAGACAAGGGTACAAGGCAGTCAGGCCAGCATGGCCCCTTGGCATTGAGACAGGTGGAGCACCTAGTACCTGCTGCAAAAGCGGCAACCCATGCATGACATACTCTCAAAGCTGGTGCTGTTTATATCTCATTCCCTGCAGTTACCTGGACAAGAGTGTGCCGGGAATGCTGTTCTTTGGCTGAGCAGTGCTGCCCTCTGATTGATCTTCATCACCAGATCAAAGTCACTGATCTTGAAGTCAGTTCGGGGATCTAGTTGCTCAGGATCAACACCAGCAGCAGCAGCGTCATCCTGTGACGACACAAACAGACACAGATGCAGCGACAATTTGTATCATTGTTTCATCATCTCATGAGGCTAGTTATTGTTCATGTGTGACGTTGCCACCACAGCCAGTGCTTCAAATTATTGCGCATGTCGAGAACAACAATGAGATCATGATAGCAGCCAAATTGGTCAAATGGGAACAAGCTAGTCACGAGGTTGTGGCGTATAATGCGTTCCGCCGAACTGTTTGCTCACTCAGCTGCTTCAGCAATGCGACATTGAACCCAACTGATACACCCGGGGTGAGGATTTTCAGGTCCTTGTAAAGCAAAGCACAGCCTGTGAATTGGAATTCAGGTAGCACACCAGCAGCAGCATCAGCCTGGTATCCGAGTGTCATGTTATGGTCATGATTACCTGAATCTTTAATAGTTGCCTTAGTACTGGTCCGATACCCCTTCCTTCTTCACTCAACACATCAACAGGGTCAACAGACAATGGCTTGGCCTTCAACACACCAACAACCTGAGAGAGAAACAGACACCAGCCAGTAGATGGAGGACTTGGTGGTCTACCACAAGCATATCCAACAGCAATTCTGGGTGTCGCAAACATGACCGCGTGGCCAAGTCATCAGGACTGCAACAATGGCATGGTAAATCTAGACCTATACATGCAGACGCCTTGGCACGTGCAAGTTTGATGCCAATATGACTACGTTGGATTCCAGGTTGCAGAGTATGAAGCTTGTGTTCACCTGTTTTGCAGGTGCAGCTGCAATCATGTAGCTGAGGCCAGCAGTTGAGCCATATCTGGGCATTGGTCCGGGGATGTTTGCTGCTGCTGCTGATCCCTGACCCTTGAGAACAAACCCTTGGAACTCATCATCTGTCAAAACAGCAAGTATGCAACAGAGGTGCAGGTCATTGTTAGGCCACTAGTCGTTGCTATACGCTAGGTGAATATTAGTAGCTGCCTGTTCTTGCTAAATTTATGTGGATAACACCATCTCTAGTAAGAGCATCAACAAGCAGTTGTGGCATTGCCGGGATCTCTCACTCTCTTAGGATGACTCACCTGCATCCGTTGCTTTAGCTGCTGCTGCTGCTGCTACTGTGTCATCAGCAGGGTGAGCGTGTGTTCTGTGCAGTACACTGCTGGTATTCAGTACTGCCTTGGACTGCTGAATGGTTGCTGGTCTGCGCTATCAGGCGCCACAAGACTGCTAGTGGAAACTTTGATGCAGTAATAGCAAATTGACGCACTATCCCTGCAGTAGCTTGCCGACAAAGTCCAACCTCCAGAACGCAGCGACGGGACCGCACGACACACTGCGATTTGGGTACAACAGCAGAAACGCTGATCACCTTGGGATGAACACAGTTATCATGTACTGGTTGTCAAGCTTGCAACTCTTGCCTTGTCGTTTCAAGCTGCAGGCATTTCCTTCATTTTGTTTCTGGCGCGGCACGCCCCTCTAAGCCAGTACTTGGGAACTAATAATCTGACTATACACGTGTTCCTGCATGATTCGCCGAACACTGTTCGCAGGAGTCGATCAACAGTACTGACAAGAAAGCTGTCCTGCGACTTTTCACATCGCCCAACCTGCACACCTGCCGCCAAACACAAGCACTGCTACACAACATCAAAAGCATGTAGCTTGAACTGAGGTATAGCAATCCCAGTAACATCGGACTCCCAGCCAGGTGACCCCCAGCTAGAATATGGAGCACAGCAGCTGTCAGGAGACCACCTTCATTTGGTGGCAGGCAACCCATCTCCAAGTTCTTATGTGAGCATACACGTCGTCATCGTCATCACGTCCTTGATCAGCTGTAGCTCGGCAGTGCTATGCCTGTGGCATGCCCCTGTGCATGTGTTGTCACAGAGGTTTGGCTTGTGCAGCACAATGAATGCAATCCTGGCTGATAAGACAAGCAATTGCTGCTCCCTGTGTTGAATTCATTTTGGCACAGCCATGCTCCTGCATGAAGCAATTAAGCTAGGCTATTGCAGGACCAGCATGATTGCAGCAGCGAGCGCCGCTGAAGCCACATAACTGCTCATGAGCTGATCAGCTGCATGCTCAATCATACATGCCTGCAAGTGACAAGGGTAGAACACATGTTAAGGGGGCATGTCTTCAGTAGAAGAAATTGAGTGACTTTTTGCAACAGGCAGGCTGCATAACAGGAACTGCTTCCCTTGCACACAGTGGCCCTGTCTTGTCCAGCATCAGCAGTGATGTTCCAACACCTAGCACTCAGCAACAGTGATCTTCCTTGACCAGCAGACACCTATATAAGGGTCTCAGCCGTCCTGTTACCTAAGAAGGAACATATGACACATCATATAGTTGTTCAAGGACCTTGACATCCCCATTTGATCATATTGTCAACAGCACATACTATGTGCTGCCGGGCACAAGCAGGGCATGGATTGCATGTTCTTTAGACTCAGCAGGGCTAGACACACCTCCATGGCTATGATGTCATCGATAACGGTTGCACAGTCTGTTACAGGTTGGACCTGCTGCAGCTGTTGGCCCTCAGATACTACTGGCAGCATGTTGGGAGGCTTGATGGGCCCCATGCAGGCTGGTGACGCCCAGGCTAACTACAACACTGAGCAATGAAGCCTAGGCAAATCATTCAATCATGGCTGCTGCAGCAGCTGGTTGTCACAAGGCAGATATGTCCCATACGTCATGCTGGCAGATTCTCCTTTCTTTTTCTACATCCCTCCGGTCGTTCACTGGCCTGTGGCTCTGGTGTTGCGATCCTTGCTGCTTTGCCAGTGTGCCCAGCACAGTATTGATCCCCCTGGCCCTATGTTGACAGCCTCTGTGCACTCATGATCATGGGCAGGGGGGTCAGTGTTGCCGAACAAACACTTCCAGCTCAGCAACTGCTTGTTGTGTCGACATTCACTGCATATACTGTGATACTACGCTGGTGGCAAGGAAGAGGCAATAAATGCTGGCACAGACAGCAACCACTGTGTTCTTGTATCTTAGCACACTTGCACCTGCTGCCAAGCTGTGCCCACCGTGGGCTGCAGATGTCACAAGCACCCAGTTGTTGATCATCATGAGCCTCAGGACTGGCGGCAGCTGCAGGCTTTAGGCTGGAGCAACTGGCAGAATAGAACAGAGCATCCCATCACTGGATCAACCATCACTGGATCATGTTGCAGACTGGGGCGAAGTGTCATTAGTTTGTTTTGCCGCAGATACGGCAGCACCAGCACTGAGTTTGCCAGATGCTGATTGGCACCAGTAGGCTGGATTGCAACGTAAAAAGCATTGAACATCAGCGCAGTCATCTGTATGCATGCTTTGAGTCTGCCCCTGTTTGCTAAAGTAGCATGTACTTCGATGCTGCCGCTCAATATGACTGGCAGCTGCTCAGCCTGCTGCAACCAAATAAGGTATGCACATCGAAGGCTGGATACTGCTCTGCGCGTACTATGATACTATGCAAGTTCTTATGGAATATCAAATACCAGCAGCTGACAAAACAACAGCTTGGCGTCATTATCTTCACTGCCAGATACTTAACCAGCAGTACTGCTGACACTTGTGGCCAGAAACGCAACTGCTGGCTGCAAAGACGTGCTTCGGGGCGTAAACAAGATTGTTTTGAAGTCGTCTGTATACAAAGCACGGACTGCTGACACCGGATGCGCGGGAAATCGAACGAGTGTGTACATACTCGAAGCAGCAACAGTATCAAGGCCTCGCAGTGCATCTAGAGACCATCTGACCCTCGGGTAAGCTCCAACTTGCAGAGAAATATTTTGTCAAGCTGAATCAATGAAGGATCTGCAAGCTTGAGCCCTTGCCAAGTCTGAATCTGTGGTTATGAGTCTCTCTCTCAAACCTGCGGCAACGTCTCGAAACCACGGTTACCAACAGACGAATAGGGATGTTTTGCAGCTTATAGTGCAATGGCGCGTTGCTCGTTGCTGCCTCAGCAACAGTCCGCCGGGACTTGCTGTTAAATCACCTTGAATTGGCAACCCCTGAGGGGCCCTCTGCTGCTGAAGTGCGTCGAGCGCAGCATCGTTTGCAGTTTACACCTTGTCGGGGCTTTTCAACAGCAAAAAACGCCCTCAATCTTCGGCACACTTGCTGGCGGTCCCGGACGGTGCATTGCGCAGTGTGCAGGGCAGCTGACACACTAGGACCCTACGTTTAACTTGTTATTGATGCGATTGATGAGTCGCGTGCGGCGCTAAAGTATGCTTTGCCTCAGGCCAGCGCTACCTGCTGATTGGAGCTCACTCGCTCTGCCTGCGAGCGCTGGTATATAATTGAGCTCCATAGTATTGATAATTACGGGTACGATTGGTCTTAGGCTGCATCATTTGACTGATGGCAGCAAGTTGACAGCAGTAATTTAAACATCAGCAGCCAGCCTGGTGTGCAACCAACCGCTTAAGCACCGCATCTTTTCGAAAGAGCTTTTCAACAGGTTTCCTCATTGGGGTGACCTTACTTTATCCGCCCGTCCGGTGTGTATTGTCTCCCGTGCTGTCAGCAGGCAACAGACTATCCCAGTAACTTCTCTCAGGGGTCATTTCCTTTGGTCCAGCACACATTGTTGCAGCACAGTACCTTTGCTAGCTATGCCTCCACAACAGTTGCTGCAGCTGCAGCAACAGCTGGCCCACACACTCGCCGGTACTGTTGACCCTGAGCACAATACCCGTCAACCAACCTCCATCCCTCCTTGCCAGCAGCTTCCAGACCAGCAACAAGAAGACCTAGTCGGCAGCTTTTGCCCGAACCAGCCTCTTATAGACCTTGTCGACAGCTTCGGCAAAACCGCACTGCATCATGCAGCACGCGATGGCAAGGTTGCAGCGGTGCGTCGACTTATCGCTGCTGGAGCAGACACAGAAAAGCAGGATCACCAAGGCGCTACCCCATTGCTTTGGGCAGCACAGCAAGGACATGACAAGGTCCGTTACCTTGCTTCACAGCCTGTATAGAGTCCTTCATTATATTCCTGCTTAGGGTAGCAAGTCCAGCTGTACAGCAGGAAAAGTTACCTAGGAAATTCTAGTGCCACATAGCATCAGGCTGTCTCAATTTGCCTATACGGTCGATTACTTCAAGTAGTATGGCCATGTTGCTTTACATTATGGTGTATCAAAAGCATTACACAGTATACTTACTGCACACAGATAGCAGGGTTGCACCTATGCTAAGCTGCCAGTACGGTGCATCATTGACGGTCTGTTGGCCATACCCTGTATGTCCTGCGCATCCTGCATGCCTTCGACCTCATACTATTGTCAAATATCCTGCATGCACCTTATATTTCCTGCAGGTTGTCAGTGTCCTCTTAGCAGCAGGCGCCTCAGTATCAGCAGCAGACAAGGCTCTCTGGGTTCCCCTGCACTGGGCCTCTCAGAATGGCTATGAAGCAGTAGTTGATCTGCTGCTGCAAGCAGGGGCCGAGGTGGAGGTGCCTGACGCTCATGGAGTGCGGCCTCTGCATTTGGCGGCACAATCAGGCAATGATCAAGTTGTGCAGCTGTTGCTGAACTCCCAAAGGGGTGTCAAGGTGCGGGGTGGTTCACTGTCCTGCAGTTGTGACGCCCACCAGCACTGCTGGTTGACGAGGTAACCCTGGGCGTATTTCCACCCTAGAGATCTTGATGACTTACATTTGGATTGCCATACATCTGTGGTGAGCTGCAGATGTTAGCAAGCAGTTGCTAGGTAATGTAAGCGGACGGCCAGGGACCTCTTTCTTGACCTTGGCTGATATCAGGTGCTTTCCTTGCTGCTGGAATGGTGTGTAGGTTGATGCTGTGGCCGACCCTGAGGGCTTCACTCCTCTGTACATGGCTTCTAGGCGTGGGCATGAGAACATTGTAGCACTGTTGTTGGGTGCAGGAGCTACTGTAGCTGCAAGTATTGGGCAGGTAAGTACATCTGGGCTGCCTGGTTGACCTCAGACTGCTATATACCTGGTGATGGTAGTGGGCGCTGCGACAACAAAGGCATGGTGCATACATTACAGGTGTGAGTACTTGCCCAGTAAACTGTCCTCGAGGATCTGCCTGCTGTGGTTGCTGTTGAGCCCATGATTGGCTGCTTACCAGGGTGTTTGCTGCAACTGCCACTGTCGTGCAGGGCTTCACTGCGCTCCATGCAGCAGCAGAACAGGGCCATTGCGGTGTAGTAAAGATGCTCTTGCGATCAGGAGCTGCAACGCGCTCCCTAACTCGCCATGGCTCCACACCCTTGCACTTAGCAGCTTGGAGTGGCCACTTGGGCACAGCTCAGATTCTCATGGAAGCTCCAGGGGGCGGGCCAGGTGCAATAATGGCTCGTGATAGTCAGGGTTGGACTCCGCTTTACCTTGCTGCTCGTCGTGGTCATGAGAAGCTCGTGCAGTTGCTTTTGGAGTGCGCAGGTAAAGCAGCAGATGAGGACGCACTTGTTCGCGCCGCCAAGACCGCAGCAGCTGCAGGACATATGCCAGTGTTTGCCACACTCGCAAAGGAGATTGGTAGGCAGTATCCTGCAGCTGTACCTGCGCTGCTGGTTGGAGCGGATGCACCAAGTGCCACTGCAGCTTTGATGGCCCTCGTCAACAAGTGTATTGCTGATTCTGCTGAGGTGGATCAGCAAAGGGCATCAGTCAAGAGGGACCGAGAGCAGCTGGCACTTGAGAAAAACGGGGCACAGCACTTGATAGTCCAGGCAGCAGCAATGCTCAAGAGAGCTCATACTTCACAGTGCAAGTGTGGTGGCACATGCTGCAGGGAAGTCATGCAATAGGTCCAGCCTTGTCTGTGTTGGGCATTCGTCATTGTTATGCTTCAGGGCATTGTGTGTTGGAATTTCAACCTGTGTATATGTATGTATGTATGTATTTATGTATGTGTTTTATAATCAATTCTTCTGCTGCAGCAGGTTTAACAGTAGTGTGGCAGCTCAGGTTAGCGTTGCTCTCCTGCTTGTGTTGCTGGTATCACTTGCGCTAGGCCCTGTCGCTATCCCCACCAATGACACATGCATGCTCAGCCAGGTTGATCCAAGTGGATCTTGGCGTTTTACACGTAGCTGCGCTGTCACTTGCTGCAGTTCCATACATGATATATCTGTATATTGATTTACAAATCACCCAGTTGAGTGGCTTCTTGTTGCAGTATTCTCATGATTGTGTCTGCACTGTTTCTGACAATGACCCCACAGATCACATCACACTGACATCAAGTTGTTGATTGTGTTGCCACAATATTGCCACATGAACACTCCTCTTATGAACCCTGTGTCTACATGAACTGTCTTTGCGCTGTGTGAGTCTCAAGATGTCAATCGCTACTATAAGTATCTGTCTGTAGCACATAGTATGCTCTGGTGTGCTCACGGCGCATCTGCTTGTTGAGACATTGTGTAAGCCAGTGGCTCATACTCAATACCAGGCCGGTGACTTTGACTCTGTATGATTGGCATGCCCCTTTAACAGCTCACTGGTTGAAGAGTTGAAAAATGCACAAGCTGTGCCTACAGGATTTGAGTGACGACCGTTGTGTTATGGTTTTTGGTCTAGCTGCTGTAGAGCGTGGTGTAGACACTGTGGATACATCTGTGAACAGTGTGCATCCACAGCGTGTATGCACTTGTTGTACAATCATGTGTATTGCTTGGCATGGAGCGAAAGGAGTGTGTTGTCAGAAGCCTGTCGTTTCAGTCTCTGGACGATTATCACATATTGCCTGAGATCATAGTATGGCATCAGGCGTTATTGAGCGACTTGTAGATCATTACAGGCTGTCAGTTGTGTTGCTTCAATCAGTTGCTGCACGCCGTGGTTTTTCACTCTTTGAGCGCAAATGCTGCTGCTGTACAGCTGCTGGCTGGGTACAACAGCAGCTTGGGCCAGTTGATGAGTGCTCGAGTACCATGGCATCTTGCCGTACAGTTAAGTTTGTTCACTGCATTCTGTCAACATTTGGTTGATGTTGAGCGCATTAGGGGTATTGTTTCTCCTTGTTCAGAAGCGTTCTAACGGGGCAAGGGCTTTGATGCTGGAGAAGTGAGCCAGTGGTGGTGTGTAGGTTGTTGCTCTCAGGGGTGTCACTTTGTTCTCCTGTTGTGTTACAGCGCTCCAAATAGGGTTTGAGTGGCAACTTCAATAATAGGAGGTAATGTTCCATAGCACACGGTAATGAATATTGCTTGTTGTTGCAATAGCCCAGTACTACTATTGCTTAGTAAGCAGCGCCAATGGAAGCATTTGGTGAAGGGCAGTGTTCTTTGTTGCTATTGTGCTGCAATATTGCTGCTGTGGCTTTCAAGGCATGAGTGCTTAGATGCATGCGTTATTCTGCTCTGCAATCGTTGACTATGATAATCGGAATCACGGTCAGCTTCCAACAAGAGATGTGTCTGCGATCTGTTTGAACATCTGTCCTGGTGAGCAGTGCCAGTCTGGCGGATGGTGGCATAAACACATGCACCCCCATTGTCTTGTTTGCCAGTACACTGCCGTACTAGTAAATTCAGGAGAATTGATGATGATGAATGTGAAGTGGAAGTTCGTGTTAGTAATAGACATCAGCTGAAATGCAAAGGGTGTGGAATTGCTGACGAGTCGTTATCGCACTTTATGTTTGAGTGCTGCAAAACTCAGGATCTGCGTGAACGGATGTATCAAGATATCAGGATGATAGATGGTTGCAATGCGAAGTTGAATGCTTGTTTGCTAATATCAGATGATCAAA
>LWCB01014645.1:0-23026 GCA_001630525.1 Coelastrella sp. M60 | reverse complement strand
TTCAGAGCCTACAACATGTCTCAGCGATCTTCTGGATGGCGGCCTCTTAGGACTTCTTGCCAAGCAGCAGTATTATCAGCTTACTGTTGTGACTGCATGCATCTTGCTGCACGAGCCAAATTACTCTTTCCTTTCACTAGGCAAATGATTTGGCTGCTATATTTGGCTGCAGAATCGTTATGTAATTCACTGCCAAGGCATTTCAGAGGCTTAGAGACCTGCCAAGGGTTTTCAACGACATCGTGTCGTGAGCCAACGTACAGATAAGCTGGAAGTTGCACTAAGGTGACGCCTGTAACAGCTATACTAATGCAAGCCTTGCATGTTGCAACAATAAGCAACATAGTATAAATGTTACTACTGATATAAGGGTGATGACTGAGTCAGTCTTGCCAGTGGGCCCCCGAGATTCTCCAAGCAGCCCCCAACAAGCAGCACATTAATACCTTGCATCAAACATAGTATGTCTTCGTAGCATACTGATAGATGGCATTTCAGGCTGAGCAGCACTGCACAAGCCCAATCCATCCAAACTTTGCTGATTGAATGCATCCAGAAGACTTCTGAAGCTGGCCAGCAACCTGTCAGTGAGTGACCCAGTTTACAATTGCTGCTTATCATCATAAATCAGTAGTTATTTCACTCTGCAACTGTAGGTCCACAACAACAGCTATGGTAATGTAAGACACATCCAGACCACCACACGCCCTGGAACAGAGACCAGGGTCAATCCACAGCTGTACACCAGAATCCCATTGACATCAGGCAAATCATGCTGCCTGATGATGTTGCATCATCATTTGATCATCACCAATAAACAGCGGACCCATGCTACTGCCTCGGTCTTCACAATAGAATCGTTTGCTGAGATAGCCACAGCAATGACAGCTCAGAAAGCCCTGGACACATCACAGCATAAGACTGGTATCAGCCAGCAAGGCAACAACTCTGCTGCCCCAGCCGTTCTTGTTTGGAAATCAGACAAAGATGTACACACTGCCAAGCAGCATCAGCCAGTAACGTCCTGCTCCTGCTTGGTTGCATCAGAGCCAAACGACGCAGCAATAGTTGGCAACAATGAGGATGCTGCAATGCATGAGACCATGGTAAACCCTGGAACAGCAGCAATGCATATAAGATATGCCATGCAATTTGCCAACAGACGAGACTTAATATGCATATATCCGGGTGTGTGGCAAAGAAACTGATACTCAAGAGAACTATCTTGGCAGACTCTTTGGTATACTCCTGGTGCAACCGACCACCAACCACTAGATTCAGCACACTCCCAGACACTTCACTGTTAGACACTGAGCTACGCAATGGCATAACATGCCTATAACAGCTGTCTTATGGTATGATACCCAACATTTCTGTCATTTGAATCAGCAAATAGTAACGACCTCTTCAACTGACCCCGCAGTCCTACTGCCATGCAGGACTAACTGCCCATCCAGTAAACTGGCATAGCAGTTGAGTTCATATCCAGCCATGTACCTTTGATAGCACACAAACCTGCCCTGAGACTTTTACTGTTCTCAATACGAGAGTTGCATAGCCTAGGGACAAAACCATGCAGCTGCAATGCACATTGTCAAACTGTCCAGCAGCACACCAAACCTGCATGTCTGAAACTGGGCAATCCATTGAGCCGCCGCACGCAAAAGCATTGGGATATTTTGTATAGTGGATATACTGCAATTGTACAAAGTGCACATACGCATGATACAATGCGTAAGCATCATGTAGTTCGTACCTGTTTCACTTCATCAATGCACTTACTGTACAGCAAGCGGCGTCGTCCTTTGATCAAGCCTGTTTATCTTGAGAACAAGCATAAAAACCCTGAGCACTGCAGTTGAAGCAACAAGAAGTCCATCATGATGCAGAGCGGGACTGCTACTGCCACATGCTGTACACTGAATAGAACATTCTGCACACATATGGTAGCAGGCTTGAACGACTCATCCCAAATGGTAGATTTATTCCTGAACAATAACATTGATACTGTTGTGCAGATAGGTAAGGCAAAAAACCCGGCATGTGACATGATGGTCACAGTGTCCAAACACAACCTGCTAAGAGAAGCGCCTGGCTGTGATGCAGCTCAACAAGGTAATCTCAACAGTCGTTATCATTCCCAGCAATGGCACATAAGCACATAAACACATTAGCAACAACAGGACATGATACCCAATGGCAAGCTGCTGCAGCTCACTGCTGCCACCAACTGTGGTGACCACCAGTGCACAGGACACCACTGCCCTAGCCACCCAAAAGTTGGCCTAAACCCTACATCTTAAGCATCTCAACATGCCCTTGCAGGCTGATGGGTTCTTGATCAGGCACCACAAACTTTATCCACAGCTGCTCTTGATATAAGGCTTGATGGTGACAGGTCTTTGGATGCGATCACATTCACCCAGAAGACAGCATAGACGCCGTAGGCAACACAGTTATGTGTGACAACGAACCTGCTTGCAACAGGACTACAATGAGGCAACCCCATATAGCCACAAGCCGAAGACTGACCGGCCACCACCACCACCACCACCACCTTCCAGGCAACCAAGCGTCGGCACTTGGCACGAAGAGCTGCCAAGAAATGTGTCTTCCCTTGCAGTAAGCAGCTGAGCGCATACCTAAGGACACTGGCTCCTCTAGGCAGGCCCTGTTGTGGTAAACCACACTGCAGGGTCTCTCTTCTCAAACAGTTCACAGAACTTGTCAGCCACCATATCAGCTGTCAACCCAGCCTTTGCACCAGGGTCTTGAACCCCACTGCTCACCATACCCAGCACAGTGACCTCGCCAACGTAGATTCCATCGCCGCTGAGCGCCTTATGCAGAACATGGACAAACTTACGCTGTGCTGCTTTGGCCACTGATAAGCTGATGGCATCATACTCAACTGCCAGCTGAGCCATGGTGTCGTTTTCAAGGCCAAGGCCTCCGCCGGTGACCAATACAGAACCTTGATTGGCTTTGAGGTCGTCATATGCTGCTTGTACAGCAGCCACTAGCCCTGCAGACATATCGCGTCACCAGTAGTGAGTAGAAAGCCACAGTGCACTACTGCCTATGGCAATCTGCCGCGCACTTCAAGAACCTGGATGTTGTATGAAGTGCTGGAAAGAAATATATGCCAGCACATAGCATGGTAGCGGGTGCTAATGCAGTACGTGGCACTGCTGCCATAAGGTGCCATATGTGATGCTTCCACAGTTTGATCTGCTGCCCATGTTGGTGTGAAGTTGTGGGGCGCAGCGCTGTGCCACAACACATCATTTCTGTGTTGCTCACGCATAGCTTGCTGTGGAGAACATACTGTCTTGTATTCTTGTCCATCGGCTGCTCTTGAATCAAACAGACGTTGCATTGTGGACACACCAACCCTTGACTGATCAATCATGCTCACCTGTGACAGACACGTCAAAGCCCTTGGTGAACTGCTCAGGAGGTGCATTCGTGAACCCTGACACACCTGATCCTGTGGAAAAGGCATTCCAGTGCAGCAGACTGATAGGCCCCAGGTCTTTATACACCGATGCAACTGCAGCCTTGACTGCTGCAGGGTCTGAGAGGTCTGTAGCATAACCTTTGGCTGTGATGCCCAGGTGAGCTAGCTCTGCAGTGCCAGCGGCGTAAAACATACAACAATCAATCCAGGCATCGCAGATACGATGTCACTGTTCGATGAGCCGTAGGCATACACATGTGCAGCAGTACCAGATGTACCGTAAGTCAGACATCGCAATAGCAACGTCCCGATACCAGAGGCACGCAAAATAAGACCCAAATTCTGCTTAGTACAAAACACTATCACACTGGGGGCTAGTGCTGCCAGATGCAGGGCACGGACCAGCAATGGCAAAGGACAATCTGCCGTGCACTCCACGCTGCGCTCAACTCCAGTGATCCCGCATTAAAAGCATTAGTGTCTAGAGAAGAAGCTCCAATTGTGCTAGCACAGTATTCACACTGCCCAGCAAGTCGTACTCACCGGAGACCGCCTCATCCAAACGAGATTGCGTGCGAGCAAACAGTGCCAGTTTGAAATTTCTGGCACCAAAACGTCTGGCAACTGCAGCGCTGATACCCTGCCCGTAGCCAGCTATTATCCCAACCTTGGTCTGCGCCATCTGGACGGGCTGATGTGACTGTATATCAGCGTTTCTTCTCTGCAATGCTGCAATAACCGTCTTGTAGCCTGCTTATTGACATATACGCGTAGCAGCAGCTGCGTCTATCGCTATCACTCGACGAGGCACCACTCGATGATCCAACAAAACCCTGCCTCGTGCAAAACGTTGTCCTGTCACACCATGCAACCCAAATGGGCATCTGACATGTGTACGCAATCACCACCTGGGTTTGAGATATGCTGCACCAGCGCCGCTCTGCAGCCCGAGGCAAGATGCCCACAAGTGCACAGACACAGTCGGTGTAAGTATATAAGAATCATAGAAAACGCACAGAAAGCACAGCATGAAACATGCAGAGCAGGTTGACGCATCATGCATCCAAGTACGCATTATGCTGACGAAGAACACCAGCTCAAGCACCAGCTTCACCACAAGCAGCTCGCATCTTGCACCCAAGATGCACATAAGCCTGAGACAGGAGTGAGTAACACTGCGAGCTGCCTCTCAAAGACTGGCCTGTACAATGTGTGTGAAATAAAAGGGGAAGGAAGGGGGTGTTCAGCATGCACTTAGACAACTGACAGACATATGCAATGCAGCAGGCGTGGAACACAACTAAGGACTAAGGCCGCTACTGGTACTGAGCACGCTGCAACTTGTCTTTAGCTGTCTCCAACAGCCCCCTAGCGCACATGGCACCCTCGGTGTGTGAAATGCCGTTAGAAGAATGATTTTGTTGGATCAATACAGCTGGTACTCTCATCGGGACTGGAAGCGCTCCTTGATTTGTGCAATAGCCAACCCAGCAGGACTGTTGGTGCTCACTGCATTCTGGATACGTGCAAACAGATCCGAATCACGGAGCTTGGCTGCTACCTCTGCTGCTTCTCTTGGGCAAGCAATGGCCTCAAAGGCATCTGCTTTGGCTCTGCTATCTGGCATACGGGAGATCAACCTGCAAGATAGCATGAACAAAACCCTTTGAGCTTTCAAGTGAAGCTGACACGTGTTCCAGCGGTTACTCAGGCCACAGTAAACTGATGGTCCAGGTGGGGAGGTGGTCTGAGCTCAGCCACAGCCAGCATACATGCATGGTGAAAGCTGCTGCTGCAGCGCAAACTTGTGAAAACTGCTGAGTGATGACCACTGTCCAACCCAGGTTGCGGCTGATAAACGGTGTCCAGCAGTACATTGCAAGGCATGGTACAAGGGGAGTCTGCAGCTTTGTTCTGGTCAACAGAAAGCACATTAGTGACGCACAGTCACACAGCAGTTGCTGATAATTCACAAACTGCGTGAACCATCAGAATGGTGTCACTGTTACATTCATCAATGGTGACAACAGGTCACAGAGGCATCACTCCTCAGCAAGCTCACCTCATCAAGACCTCCCTGGGTGCTCCATGCTTCTGTGCAACCTCCAAGAACGGTTCCATCCCAACAGGGCTCTTCTTTTCCCCAGCAAACCCATCCAAGCCCTCCCAGTCATGAGCAGCAGCAAGAGCACCAACCTTCAACCAGTACCAACGGGCTTCAGGAACAGAAAACTGCTTCCGTAAGTTAGCTGCGTGCTTCTGATGCCCAAGTCTGATACAAGTAGTGATCGTACTGGCCAGGGACAGCCCAACAAAGAGAGCTTGACCTGTGTCCCGTTCAAGGCGTAGCTGCTCCTTGAGTAATAAGGCAGCTTCACTGGCTGCTCTGACCTGCCATGCACCATCTCGGCACTGCAGCGACAAACAGCGCACATGATGAGCACTTGTATACTGCAAGCGTCTCAGCGTTGGCTTGCACAATGTGCAAGCCCCCTCTTCACCTTCTCCTGTTCACCTTGGGGTTCAAGATCAATCTGCTGGATCTGGTGACATGCATACTGCAAATCGGCACATGCCGCATATGCTGAGAAGCACCACCACTGGGTTCAACTCCACAGCACATCAACCAGCTGTGCTTGAATCAACAGGAATAGTGATGCAGAGGAGTGACAGATGTGGGCTGGATTCTGTACTACAACATCAGACTTGAGCACACTCACCCGCACACAATGCCACTAAGCTTGGCAGTAGCTGCTCAGCAAGCTTGGCAAAGGCAGCCATTATGCATGCTCTGTGTTGACTATGCTTGCACCCTTCATAGCTGCTCACCTGACTGTATTCCTTTGATGCTGTCTGAAGTCCGCTGATGCATTTGTTCACCTCTTCATCACTTGGGCGGCTGAAACCCCCTGCACTGCTAGATGTGCTGCTGCTGTTACTGCTAGTGAAGACCTTGAACGCCCGTTCTAGAGCAAGATCTGCACTTTCTTGATGCAGCTGATTGGTGGTGTAGATGGTTTCCAGCAGCTCAGGTTCCTGCAAGGATGAATTTGACGACGACATACACCGCAGGTTGTATGTAGGTCAGCACCACCAGGCAATGAACCAATCTACGGTGCAAAAATGTTATAAGGAAATAGCTGTGTACTTCTGCTATGCAAACAATTGTTTGCCCAGGCAGATAATTGCCATATACAACACTATAGACAGAGATCATTCTTATATCTCTGGCCAGCAACATACCGAGTCCTTGAGGCATCTGCCTTGCTGTTTCGTCCTAGATGTGTCATAAACATGGGCACCCTACAACATACCTTGACTCTGGTATACTTCACAAACAAATTGCGAGAGGGAGCCCGGGGCGATACAAGCTTCCAGAACTCTGGCAAGGGACGACTCTTGTAGGTAGCAAACAGCGACAGATACACCAAATCAGGGTCCCCAGACTCCACAGCTTTCCGTAGGGCACGACCAAGCGTCTCTTCTGCTGGGTCATGGTCAGCAGCACCACTGGCTGAAGTCCCCATGCTGGATTTGGCAAGGCTGATCAGCAGGGGTACTTGGTGGGCTGCACTGGGCTCCTCCTCAAGAAGTTTGATAGCCAGGTTGCGCCTGCCAACAGACTGCAGGACATAGAACAGAACGTTCAGCCATCATTCCCTAACAGTAACAGCACCAGACAGCATATCACTGCAAGGATACTTGACCACGTAGGCAGCACAACTCTCCCTGAATGCATCCAGGTCAGCAGCAAGCACTAATTATGCAACCATGCAAGCATGCCCCAACTGCATCCCTTCTCGTTACCTGAGCATGTGCTGCCAGGTGTGCATATCTTGGCCGGTCAATCTGATTCATCTTTGCTGCAATCTGCTGCTTCAGCTGATCGTCAGATACAGCAGGACTAGCAGAGATCTTGGCAGCCGCCCAGTGAAGCAGTACCTCCTGCTTCCCTACACCGCCAAGTGCCTCTGATGCTATCTTGAATGCAAGCAGGTGCTGACGCATGATAACTAGCCTGCAGGAGAGGTAGACAAAGTTTCATGACTGGTACAGCATTCCTTGTTGAAAAGAAGACTTGCTGGACGCAGAAAGTTACTGCATCACCTGCAGTGCGGCATCTTCTCATGCAGATGTTGCCAACCAACATTCAAGTGTGCGAGACATCAGCAGAACGCCATCGCTTTGTCCCATCAGAGCAGGCACCATGCAATATCCAGCCCAGGATGCGAGACGCAAGCACTTGAAGTGGCTTACAGACAAGGGACTAACTAATCAGTAACGTACTTGATATAGTACACAAATGACAAAGTATAGTGTGCTTGTTTTGCTTTAGGGACCCCTACTTCAACTGACCTGTGCACCACCACAGGAAGGGTCAATGCCTCCAACTGTGGCATAGTGAGTGGCAGTCCCACAGCAGGGTCTCTCAGTGCGTTCAATACTCTAAGCTTGTTGCTCAGATCTCTGAGCATACCAGCAGGTATTGAGTGTGCAAAGGCACGCCCAAAGACAGCAGCACGCAGCAGAGCTTTCTGCCTTGTGATGGACAGCTCTAGCCCTGCATGTTGGAGCATGAGTGTAAAGAGCAAAGTGAATAAGAGAAGAGCTTGTCCTGGCAGTGCTGTGAGTGCTCAGCCATGACAATGTATCGTTCCTGCAACAATTCATCATCTCATTGTTTGGTGAGCATACGTGCATCCATGGAAGGTCATAATCAAGAGCGTGTTTTGGGTGTGATGTTGCTTGCTGCTGCAGGTTTCTGCAAGACAGTAGTAAACTCCAGAATAGGACTGCCTGCCTGGTGTGTAGCTGTCTGTGTAAGGCAGCTGTGTGGTATAGTGTGTGAAAAGATGACAACACCACACCTGCTGCTGTTGCACACCCCTGTACAGCTGTTGGCAGCTCTCCTGCCATCTGCCTCAGCACCTTATCAGCCCGAGCATTGCCAGAGTCAAAAAGGTCCCTGGCATCAACAAGCTGAGCCGAGGGGTCTGTTGACCCAGGTCTATACACCTGTGGACAGTGAAGACAACAAGCTTGAGACGAGACTGGCACGTACACACGTTGATTGATGAAACGGGCAGGTTTGAATTGACCTGAACTTGTACACCTGACGACATCTCAACATCAAAGTGGTGTAGATTTGTCAGAATACCCAGAATGTCTGAAGAACCATATATGCATACTACGACAGACTCTGAGCCAAGTATCATCTTTCTGGGTTCTTTTCAGTGCATACTGGAAGCTGTGACGATAAGAATGGCATTACTTAGAAGAATGCAAAGCCTGTAGAATTGGCAGTTTCTCACCTGTACAAGCGCTTCTGGCACTCTTCTGAGTAAACTGCAGTTTGTTGATGTCACAAGCCTCAGACCATCAACCTCTGGCACCATCACAACTGCCTCATCACATGCCCGCTTCAGCCAGTTGCCATAGGGGTCGACAAGCAGCAGCAGGCCCTCCCAGCGTAATGCAACAGCATCAACACCACACCAGGCTACATCTGCAGGAGGTACTCCACTGTGGCTGTCAAACTCACTCAGCTGCTGGCTGAAGTCTGTGGTGCAGGAGATAAAGCAGCAAGCATCAGCATGGAACAAACATGCTGTTGCTGACTCCCTGGTGACATCAGAAAGACCTCTGCATGTGACAGCCTATGCTGAACACAGGGGCCTGCATCTGCTTGCATGGCAGAGCTCTGGCACTGGTGTACCTCCTACTTGCAGTGGAAATACTTGCTCCTACATGACCAGCCGCTGGTTTGTCGTGCAGATGCAAGTACCCCCGCTGATCAGCAGCAAGCACCAAGAGCAAGCCTACCTTCTGCGTATGAAGGCAGACTGGCTCACTTTGTTCACAGGGAAACTGAGCCACGTTATTTATATCTACCCATTCTGCTCTTTTGTACATATGAGCCTGATTGCTGTCAGATGGTTCATGTCATCTGGATGCAGCACAGCTCAGAAGACAAGTAACAAAACCCCTGCATATTTTGTAAGCACTCACCACTCAACATAACACGCAGCTTGCCATCATTACATGCCAAGGCCAGAAATGCTCCGTTTGGTGACACAGCTATAGCGGCAACACCTCCACAGCCTGCTGGCAGAGGATAGTCTGTGGCTCCATGGTCGTCAACTACCCACACAGTCTCACCAGCAGCGACAAGGACCTGTAAGACAGCAAAAGTGCCAAAAACTGCAGTGGGTGGTAATGAAGAGCAAGCGTATACATTGAGCGTCTTCCAAGAATAAGATCCCCATGCTCTGCATGTCATTCAGTGGTGCATGGCAGTGGCGTGGTTGTGCGTGCAAATTTGGCAGCTACAGCGTCTATCCTGTCCATATGAGGGACGTCTGAGACTGCTCCAATATGATATACAAGCATTCTGATCATGCTGACAAACTCTGCAGCATCATAGCACATGCTGCAACAAGATGGCAACAGCTGCAATACAACCCACCTCCAAGCCACTACTAAGAGTGAACCTGGGCTCCAACACGGCGATACACGATACTGCAGCAACCCCAGTTGCTGTTCCAGCAGTGGCTGCATCCAACCCCGGTATGAGTGGTAGCTTGCTTGCTCTGGGTTCCTGGAGGCCTATCACTGCCCAGAGCTGACAGCTACTGGCTCCCATAACCACAAAGCCATCTGAATACATGCAGGCATGAGAAATTCCTTCTGCTTCCAGCTGTGGACCAAAGGATACTGCTTTGGGTATCCGGGCCCCAAGCAGACTGTAGAAGAAGACCTGCAAAAGCGAGCAGGAATCAGAATCTGCAGCTATAATCCATGGCCAGGGACTGCCTTGACTGTCTGATCATCCTTCAACTGTGCCCCGCTGGGCTGCATCAAGCTCCATGTTGCTGCTGCATGAATAATGAGAGCAACTGTGCCGGCCCTTCTTGAGACATGCTGCATAGGAGGCACCCAGCACAACACGGTTTGCGGTTATCTTGTTGCTTCTAGTGCCGATACATTGCATGAGTAATATACCTTTCCTGCAACATCAACCATGACCAGTTCCAACTCCACACTCCATCCCCAGCCTGCCAGCTGGGACCCCTCCCATAGGAAAGAGCCGCTCAACTGCCCTGAACTGCTGAAAATGCGCACTACTGGTCGGCCACCAGAAGCTGAGCCTGGTTTGATTACTACGAGGGCGGATTCATTCCTTGTGATCGCCACTGGGCCACCGAAGGGTGCTGCAGCAACCCTGCAGGATCAGCAGAACATGGGCAGGGTATGCAGTATTCAACTTTGCGCTTGCAGCTGGGGATACTGTGAAGGTCGAAGAAGATAACTGATGCTGCATTTGCAACATCTGCGGCTACTGTTGAAGCGTCGTTCCTGCAGGCTCGTTGCTTGGTTCTGTGGACTGTCCTGTCATTGCATCTCTGCGAACACATGCCCAAGACGTCATGCACAACAAGCGCTGCCCTACACGCAACCACTGCTCAGGGTATGCTGATGTCACCGAATGGTCCTGCGTTGCTGGGCAAAGCCACAGCTAGCCTGACGTTGAGCTTGTGATACATCAGTTGCACAGTGCAAAAGCATACTGCTGCCTTGTACCTCTGCACACTCAGGTCCACATCTGGCCAGTTCAGGTCATAGTGATGTTCCTGACAATAGAAAGTCTCTCCACAAGCCTCCCAGTCACTAACTGCAGATGCGAACCGTCAGTCTGTTGTGTACCAGCTTTGATCAGCATGCAACAAAAGTCTGGACCGCTATGGAGAGAACCCTTGAAGCACAACCACAATCACCTGCATCAGCCCTTAATGAAGCTAATGCTGTAGAAGTCATGGGCGTTTAGATAGAGACAGGATCGAACGATGCATAATGGACGCGTTCCATGCTGGTGCGTCAAGGCTGTGCTGCACCCGTACACATACGATTGCGAGGCCAAACGTTGTAGGCCAACACCAATTGCTCTAAGATACACTTTATTGTGATGATTTGACAGCCAACGAGAAACAGGTGTAAGGACAGTTGACAGACAGCGCACCTGCTGTTCATATGCCTCGTGCTGCTGTGAACAGCACCAGCATTCGAGCACTTCGCAGCTACATACAAATTACAACCAATTCCTCCGGCAAGATCTCTCTCAGTGAGTGCAAAGGACACTTGCTGCAGCTGCAGTTGAATCCGTGTCACTGCAATACATGACAATGACAGCCTGTCCAGGCCGGACCTGGTCAACAGTCAGGCAGCCAGTGACTGGCAAATTTGCCGCAGTACCGTACACGATGTATCTAGGTACTTGCTGCCTTCCGTAGCCCACAGATCAACTCAGATTGGATCATAGCAGTGCATCACTGAGTGCCACTGAGTGCATCTGGGCCATGTGCCTAGTAACTTACTGAGTAAGCATTTGCCGCAGTGCTCTTTGGCGTGAGAGACGATTAACGGCCTCTTCTATGGACTTGGGCTGCCAGCATGATGATCCTTGCACATAGACTACCAATGGTGAACAGAACTTTTATCATAAAGTGATGTGCACGACTGTGGATTCAGACCTGTGCCGGCCGCAATCCTATCTGATTCTTACTGTTCTTTCATTAGACTCCGACGTCAGTGTGTTCTACCTAGTGCATGTGCTTATACTATTAGTGGTACTCCTACATGACCATCCTGAATGATTCAGCCATGTGTACGCAAGGCTGTGGCAGGAACAAGCAGTAAAGGCCTTTACACTTCCTATTGAAAACAGTGGGTGCCACAAAATCAGAAGCCTGATACCATATGCATAAACCAAAAAGTTGCATGCACAGCTCCAAAATTCTTCAAAACACTCATGTTACACTCAGAAAAATATACATATCAGCCAAAAGCTGATGTTAACAGGGAAAGAAGCACACGATAACAGCTACAGAAACACAGCAAGCTGGAATGGCTGCAGGGTGGATGCTTTTGCAAGACCAGACTACTAGGAATCACAGGACTCCAGATACTCAAGACTAGCGAGAGCAAACACCACAGCCAATCCTGGGCATGCTGAAGCCTGCCCACCATCACAGCATCAGCTGCTTAGTTTCCTGGCACGAACTTGGTTGCGTAGTTCCAGGCGTTGTTGCCTGATGGGTCAGCCAAGTGGGCATCCAGGTTGGCAATGGGGCCCTGGCCAGTTACGATGGCCTGGACAAAGAAGCCGAACATGCTGAACATGGCCAGGCGACCGTTCTTGATCTCCTTGACCTTGAGCTCAGCCAGGGTGTCTGGGTCGTCAGCCAGACCCAGGGGGTCGAAGGCACCACCTGGGTACAGGCTGTCCAGGTCCTCACCGAAGCCACCTGGGGCACCACCGTTGGCACGGTAGCTCTCAGCAGCACCCATCAGCAGCACCTGTGAGACAACAGACAACAGCAGCAGCATATGTCAAAGTATGTCACTGCAGTAGCAAGTAACTGTAGATGCATGCTGTCTGGACGCTCAATATGTCGTACAGCTCAGTGTGTCATACATACTGCTGTGGTTGCTGAGATATAACTGCATGTGATACACAAAGCTGATACAGCACTATTATGATGCTTCTGTGCTGTGAAGCTTTGCAACATTGAGCGCTGGTCACTGCTGCCACGTTGCGAAACAAACAGCACAAATGGTCACTGCTGGCAGCTGTAGCATATGGAATTAACACATGAACCTGACACAGCTGCTGAGTCGTGGTCAGCTGCTGCATGGCTGCTACAAGATTCAATGGCTGCTGCTGCGTGTGTTGCTATTGCTGCTGCAGCTGTACCCACCTGGCAGGCCAGGGTTGCCAGGATGCTCTGGGCGTGCACCAGGTTCTCATTGCCCAGGTAGTTCAGGCCACCGTCCTGGAAGATCTGGGCACCAGCCTTGAACCACACGGCCTCCCCGAATGGCACGCCGTTCTTTGCCAGCAGCTCGGGGGTCACGCAGCCCAAAGCGCCAAGCATGGCCCAGCGGGCGTGGATGACCTCAATCTCCCTGTACCTGGCGAAGGTCTGGGGATCAGCGGACAGACCAGCTGTGTCCCATCCGTAGTCTCCGGGGAACTCACCGGTCAGGTAGGCGGGGGTGTCACCCTCGCTGAAGGGACCTGTGGCAGCACCACGATACGAGGTAAGTCAGCACCCTGGGTGTGATCGTTGACAAGATCGTGGGAGAATCTGTCACAATAAGGTGAATATATGGCTGATGTAGAAGTTATGACAGGAATGCGCGTTGCTCGGACCTCAATGCGAACTACCCTTCAACGATCGAGAAGACTTACCCAGGAACTTGGGACGGTCAGGGCCGTACCACTCAATGGCAGCGCGGGTCACCTGGCGGGAACCCTGCAAGAAAAACAAGAGGATCCAGGCGTCAGTGCAAGAGCGTGTTGACTACACATGCCAGAATCTGGAATTCGCAAATCAGTCCAGCGAGAGCTGGATCTGTGCATAGCAAGACTGCAATGATGGATTTCACAACTAGTAAATACAAGTATGTGCAGGATCTGCTCATAAGCACCAGCCACGCTGCGTTGCAGGGACGAACTCACCCTCACAGCTGCCTTGGCTGTTGCGCTCTTGAGCATAAGTGCCATTGTGAATAGTCTGTTGTAAGTGAGTCAAGAGAGTAAGGTGGTGCGCTTGACTGGTGACTCAGCAGCGTGCGCGGAGCTTTATTTCCGCTCTAACGAGCCTGGAATTCCAGGAGGCAGTTGGACAGGGTGATCCGTCCAAAGCCCAGATCTGCCAGCTGGATCGCCAGTGCCAGCAACAGATGGCAACACGCTTGCAGCGAGCGGATGCTGGAAGTGTGAGTTGCACGGGAGCTTGCGTATGCCGTGCGTAAGCCAGGGCGAGGCCATCTTGTGCGCACGTACCATGGGCCTGCACGAGTCAAGAACAAAGATTGAACAAATTGAATTATATGCATAGTTTGTTTTCTGAAGCTGCATCATCGTGTGAAGGGCTCTTGACGTGGCTGCAACCTTCTTGATCGACGCTGGTCGACTCATCAGAGTTCAAGCCAAGTGTAGTGATCATTGCTATGAACCTCCTGCTTATTGCAAACTGGTGCTAAGGCGGGCTGCAAATCGTCTTAAGCAGGGGATACACGTACAGCGTTAGCAGGTAAGTATATGTATGCTGCACAGTGGCCGATCAAATGGAATGCTGCAATAGACAGCGTTATACCATACAATCTGTGGTTGATATTGGCAGAAAGTAGCTTGACAACTGCCTGCAACTGACGCAACTGCGGTGTCACAAAGCAACGTTGACAGATGCTGTGAGCTGCCATGCCATGTCGACAGACCCTGGCAGGATGCTTGTTGTATTACTTGGAGTGATTATCTGCAAAGTGTTTGCGTTTATTGCGCCATGACATGTCTAGACAATGATCCACTCTGTGCTTGCTTGCATGGCATACTCAAGGGCAGGACTTGAGTAAAACCAGCCCAGAAGTCATTCAATGTTGTCATTGCATGCATGTTGCGGCCAGATTGAGTTTTGTCGCAAATTGATACTCTGACATGCAAAGAGGTCTGGCTTGTGCCACTATGACACGTCCAGTGCCATTCACCAACATCAGAGCTTGCCATACACTTTTCAAAGCAGCAAATCTATCAGCTATTGTTGTATTTGCATCCATGTCGCAACTGCGATTGCTGCATGAGCTAGATTACCCTTCTTGTTACACCATTGCCGACTGGCCCAGTGCTGTGATGGGGGTCCAGCACACAAGGCATTGCCAGATAGAGCAGAAAGAGCTGTTGCTGCAGCAGCGATCAGGCATGGTTCATTGGGCACTTGCAGCTGCATACCGGCACATCAGAGAGCCAAGCAAGCTTGATGTCTCTGTAAGCATACACAACATTATCCTGCAGCTGCCCACAACTGCTGGTGAAAACAGACATGACACAATGAACACGTATCCACTTCAGACATGATTGCTTGATCCACCAACACTACTGAACTTGCTGCATGAGCCAAATCTGCTGTCACAACACTACTGAACGGTATGTTGCTGTTGATAAATTTTGAGCTGACAGCATACATGAAACACTTTCAAGTCACTAAACGCGTTGCTAGGCATGATGAAAGCAAACATGTAAAGAAGCAGCTTGCCTGAGTGCATGCTGCTTTTGACCCAGCTGGCCAAGCACATACAACAACTTGCCGGGCACTGAGTGTTGCCTGAGTGTCCACCCTTTCTGTGCTTGCTTTGAGCACCCTGGTTATACTCCGCCTGGCAGATCATATGACCAGATGCCCAACTCATCACATTCCACTGACTTAAACCACAACTACTGCAAGCTGTTGAATGAGGAGCCACGATTGCTTTTGAAACTCTGTGAATCACTGAAGCATAAGCTGGGATCACTGATTGATGATGCACGATTGATCCAGCTGGGATCAAACACTGATTGTGATCACTGACACCTTTTGGTTCTGCCGCAAGCGCAATCACTGTGTCCAAATTGCTATCAATCATACCGCTCATCAGCTCACAGGTCAATGTTGCTATACTCAAAAAAGTATGAAGATCACTGCTGCCGCACAACTGCTGCAAGCAACAACACTTCCAGAATCTACAACTAGTTCCTGGCAGCCTCAGAAACCAAGATGCTAGGCCAGCCATTCACTGCACAGGCAGCCTAATCAGAACTGTCACTAGCAAACTGTTGCCAGCTGATCACGCATTGGTAGAAGCATGAACTGAACCACTGATCAACCAGTGACAACGAAACTGCTCAATGAAAAACACTCCAAACAGTGCGTCAGCCCCCTTGCGGGAGCACTTGTATATTTTCAAAAACCTGAGTCATCGCAAAGGAGGTTCCTCAATTGCTTCTGCCACATGTTGTGCCCCAGCTATACAGGATTGGAGTGCAAATGTATGGCTTGCTAGCATTACTATTAAGCATGGATCACATCACTGAACACAACCAACAGATGCAGTTCACTACACAGCAGGACTAGTTGCCCCAGTACACAGGCCTTTGCCCCAAAACTAATCCTACATACACACATGTACTTACGTGCATTGATCAAATGAAGACATGTACATATGTGCATTGGGCTATACAACACTGTATACTGGGGATCACCGTGATTGGTTGCTTGGCTGCAATGGCACACTAGGCGAAGGCATGCCTTCACTTCCTGAATCAGTGATTTCAACTCCTACTGGTGGCACATAAGCTCGCGGCCATTCCCTGGCACTGGTGGCTGCACTGGCAGCAGTCACTGCACTCATGCTGCTGCTGTTCGTGGCACGACTGGCAGCAGAGAACATGCTTTGACCTGTTGTTGCTGAATGAAAGCTGTGATCGGTGGCTGCTGTTTGGTAGCTGGCAGCTGCAGGAAGAGCAGTTGACACATACCGACAACATGAGAGAGCAGACATAGATAAAAGCAGTATCGACGGACTCAGTAACACATGCTAGAATATACTGGATGCTACTGAACTCTATCAGCAGTGTCTGATCAGAATGCAGTGTAGCAGGACAAGATCATACAGAGTTCAGGGCAGATAGCCATCTCGTCCAGCCCAGTCACTTCTTGATACACTTGCGCAGCATGTTTATGCTAGACTGCCCTTCTGTTTGAGCATCATGTTGATCAGACTGCCTGTAGACAAACCCTAGAATCCTTAAACCCTTACCTGATGCTGCTCCCTCTGATGGTGCATTGCTCCTCACACTTCTGTAGCTGCTTTCACTGCCACCTGCACTTCGGGCACTAACGAAGCTGGCACTGCTCTTAGGTGTTGCAAAACCATCTTCAAGACCAGAATCATAACCTGTTTGGGCACATGCAAACCACAATGGACAGGTCAACAGGTTGACACTGCTCAGAATTTGTGAATAATGCAGAAGCAAATGAGGAGAGAAGCTGGCAGAGGGGGTGGGGTCCAACACCCAGAAGCCCCTTACGCATCAAGGGTGAACACACTGCCACAACCATTTAGTGTCACTGCATACATGCATTGCAGCATCGCTCATTAGGTGCAATTAAGCAGTAAGTAATTAGAAGGTACAGCAGCTTCAAGCCAACACCCTGCAGTACAAGACAGGTTGCAAAAGCTGCAAAACAGGCAAGTATGCATGGGCGCTGTTGACCAGGCATTACTCACCATCGTCATCGTCTTCTCCAGCAACCATGCTGCTAGCTCTAGGCGTAGCAGGGTTTGAATCTGCTGATGCATCTCTGCTAATCCCTATCCCCGCTACGGCAGCAGCACTAGTGCCAGCTGCTGTTGACGCTGCTGGCCTCTGTACCGCAGACCCAAAAGCAGGCTGTCCATCCACAGCAGCTGCTGCTGAGCCTGCTGCACGTGTTTGAGCCACAGGCTTCAGTGGTACCGATCCAAATGCAGGCACAGGCAAAGGTGGAATCTCAGCTCGTCCTGGAGGCTTCCAATGTGCAGTCGGCTTCCATGGTTCACTTGGCTTACTTGGCCGCCATGGCTCTACTGCTGCTGCTGCTGTACGCTTGTTCTTAGCTTCCTGCACTGCTGCTGTATCCCTGGTGTCGGTGTTTGAATCCCAAGGCGGCAGTACCGCTGCTGTAGGTCTCCCGGCAGGAACAGCAGCAACTGCTGCTGCTGCTGCTGCTGCTGTAGCAGCCTCTACTTCATGCTTCATTGGGGAGTCATCTGGAGATTCGAGCATGATGGGAGATGTATCTCTTAGCCTTGGCGACTTGTCAATAAGTGCTGCTGCTGCTGCTCCGGCTGCTGCTGCTGATTCAAATGTGCTGGAGGGTGTGAGGGTTGTTGGACGAGTCCTTGGCGCTGCTGCATTGACAACCATTGTTAGTTGAGGATCACCTGAACCCTGCATTGCTGCAAATGGCGACTGCTGCTGATCACTGCGATACTGAGGAGCAGTGTCAGGTGAACCAGACCTGTTAAGGTACAGCAGAGCAGCAGCAGCAGGCAAGTGCATTGTCAGGCAAACCTCTGGCATGGGCCTCTCCACATCACATAACAACGTATGCTGAAGTCCTAAGTGCAGGGCCATGCTAAAGGCAAGTAGAATCGATGTGTATTGTGCCAGTTGGGTGTTTACTTACTTCATCTTTGCAGCATCCTTGTACACAGCGCGCCTTCCTTGATCTGAAACGTTACCAGCAGCATCATAGGTATCATCAGCATCGGCTGCTGCAACCAAATCTGCTTCATGCTTGCGCTGCTTATCCACTTTATGCTTCATACACCTCCTGCAGCAGAAAGCCACTACCAGCAGCAGCAACAAGCCGCCAACCCCAACTACAACTCCAATAACAATCTGCTGCCATTGCAGCATGGCAGTGCTGCTGCCGCTGCTGCTGCTGGCAACAGGAGCAGCGATCACAGCTAAATTGCCATTGACACTTATGGACGGGCGAATGGGAACACCATTGGCCTCTAAAGCAGCAAAGAACTGTTCGCCGTTGTTTGCTGTGGCTGCATTTATGCGCTGCAAAACTTGTTCAGGTCTAGCTGCGTCTATCTGATAGCCAGCTACGACTCCCGCTTGTTCCTGTAGGAGCCGTCTGTTCCCAGCACTGCTGCTGCTGACACTATCTACTGCTGCTGACCTCAGGGTGGAGGTGATGTTATCTTCTGTGATGCCTGAGATCTCAGACACAGCTGCTAAACTGCCCTGAGCGTACTGTTCTTGGAACTCATCCACAGCAATACCTGCAGCAACACGGAGTAATCACTTGAGCATTAATGTACAACAGAACATGCCATGTTTCTGTTCACGTGCTCATGCACACGGTAAACACATGCTGACACCAGTATCCAGTGCCATATCAGATATGCAGGCTGCCACAAATTTCATTCTTGTCAGATGCGCCTTGGTCCTGCAATGACGGGCACATGCTCAACATGCTGCTGCTGCGTTGTCTGTTGATGGAGCCAATCTGATGCATTCAATCTCATGTGGATGCAACCCACCATGATATCGCAGATCAAGCTTCACCGGTGTTCTGGCAGGTTGATCTGCGGATGTAGTTGCACTTCGTGGTGCAGTTGAATTCAACGCAGTTCTATTCACCACAGCTGCAGTGCCAGCTTGCCTGGGTGCTGCTTCCCCTCGTGTAGCAGGCCTTGCTGCTGCTGCTGCTGGTGCTGCTGGTGCTGCTGGTGCTGGAGAAGTCTGTTGTAACTGTTCTCCTTTCACAGGTGGATTAGCAGTGCTGTCTTGTGATAGAGACTCCTTGGAATCAGCTCCTGTGGCCTTTGCTGCTGTTGATTTAGCAAGTGCAGCTGCAGCTGGCTCAGATGCAGGCGCCCCTGCAGGGTTAGATGCCTCTGATGTAGATGGGACAGAAGACCGAGGTGCAGCTTCTTCTGATACTGAAGCTGGTGTTGGCGGCTTTTCGGCAGCTGCTTGTTGGGGTTGATCTGCTGTGACTGGCTGTGCTGGTGCTACTGCAACTGCTGCAGGTAACTGTGAAGGAGTGCTGGAGCTGCTATCTGCCTCACCAGGCCTACACTGAGCGAAGAAGCTGTCGAAGCGAACGCACTGGAATCCGGAAGGACATGATGCCCACTGCCTGTCCCCACACTGATCGGCAGAGACGCAGTTGTCGGTGCCTCCACACTGACCGAAAGCAGCTGCAACAGGCGCTGGCTGTCGAAGTCGCCAGAGACTGTTTGGCGTGCATTGCCTGTGGCAGTATACACAGAACTCAGTAGCTTTAGTTACATGTAAGTGCAAGTTCCTGGGCCCAGACAACTGCACATGGGCGCATATCGCAGGCTGAGCAGCACGCTCGGGCACACGGGCAGCCTTGCAACCTTGTGAAGAACCGACCTGCTGACATCAACTCGAAGACCCACATCAGTAGTAAGCGCTTACAGAGGAAGGCACGTTAGGAACCATATCCAGAAGTACCATATCTATAAGCTCAACACAGCCTGTGCTGGCTAGCTTATGCAGTGACCCAAGCACCCACCAATAGTATTGGTCCAGCCGCAAGCAGTGGTAACTCTCAGGGCAACTAAAACCCTGCCACGGCATGTCATAGCAAACCAGGCCAGGGGGGCAGCCGTTGATCCCTCCGCATTGAATCCAAGCTGCTCCCACACTAACAGACTGAGACGCCTCCTGTGCTGCTGCGTGCTGCAGACCACAAGCCACTAGCAGCACAATATAGAAAGCTCTTGTGCTTAGGTTGGCCTTAAGCCGCATGGGGAAGCAAGTTGTCCTTGCTCTTGTTGTGATATGCTCTGCCGACTGTTTCCCTCGAACAGGGACCCGCTTAACCACAACGGCCAATGCAACAGAGAATATTGGAGTGATGTATCAGCGCTTTCGAGCTGCAGGAAGCCAGGCTGTAAACGAGGCAACTTCAAATTCAAGCACGATGGGACACACCCAGGGAAGGGAGCCTGAAAGAGCACTGCTTCTGCCACTCATAGGCAGCTATCATTCAACTTCTGATCACGCTGCAGCTGCTATCAGGCCCCGAACTCGCCGATAGTCAGTCTGGGCGCTGGCATCTGGGGTCCAACACTGGTGACACCAGCTCAACAAAATCAGAAACAGACTCGGCTGGTTTCTATTCCCGCTGCAGTGTATTGCTGTACTAACTGACTAGGTACAGCACGCCAGGGACTTCTCGCAGATGAGGTGCGTAGTGGCTGAACTATCTTTCGCACTTACGTAAGAGTTGTAAAACCTCTTTGCTATCTTTTTCATGCAAAATGTCAATCGGTGCTCAGCAGCTCACTAGTGATCCCGTCATTGGGGTGGGACCAGTGCACTCTGCAGGATTCCTCCGGTGTCCCACAGCCCCAATGTTGTGGCAAATAGCAAAAACACTTGTAGTGGCAGATTGGAGGAGACTTCACTGTCAACCTGTAAGACCCACTGCAGCAAAGGGCCAGCACAGAGGACGTTGCAGTGAGGTGTACACCACGCAGAAGTATATGATTGAAAAAAGCGAGGAAGATCATCAACCGATTGATAATGGCCTGATATCAGACACTTGCAGGGGCAAGGCGTCTCTATCGCACTGCACCAGTCTTGTCAGTTTTCGAAGGAAGTTCCTTGCTGCACTAGAGAGTAGTGCCAAGTCCAGCTGGTCTTGAACACATTGGTACTGGATACAAGAACGTTACAAATGGAAGCAAGTTGCTGCTGCCAATCCGTAAAGCAAATTACGGGTACTACCAAAACAGCGTCATTATTAGATGCAGTGTTATTGCATTCAACCATTGATATGTTTTGTTTGCAGCTCAGACGGCCAATGCATCGGCAGCATGTTCTGTGCAAGCTTGTCTTGTACAAGCTGGAGCCTTGTGATGTCCGACATAGGCTATTAACACTCACATCCACCCAGGGTCTGAATCCCTGCCACTATGACTATTGCTCATCCCAAAATCAAGATTTCAGACACCAAATTGCTATCAGACACATCAATGTTGTCAGCATTGATACTACTCAGTACTGCAAAGTATGCAGTACCTTTGCACTGTGGTGACCACATCGTGAGATTCTGGCCAGCGGCTGGGTGCCATCGCAGTGAACAGCTCTGCCTGGTAGAGGTGGCTGCGGCAGACCTACAGCTGTGTAGAAACTACTGCCACTGAGTGACTGTTTGGTTGAGCCTGACATGTCAGCGAATGCATACAATGGTTTCAATTTTGTGCCTTCAAGACTGATTCAGTGAACAACAGGCCACACAGGCCCCGGGCTCTGGCAGAGCTGAACACCTCTACTGGCGTACAACCCAATTTGCAGGTTGCAGGTTATTATGCCCTGAATCATACCGTATTGGCAATAAACATCATGTGGCCTACGTTTTCTGAACAATCTCAAAGTGCAGCAACTCTTGAGACATCCAATTGTCCCTGACCATAGTCGCTATCATAGTCAGTGACGGTCAACATGGCTTGCCATCGAACTTCTGAGGCAATTTTTGTGTGACACTGCAGGGTTTTCATTTGGCGGTGACCCATCGTCCTTAATTCGGCAATTCGGATCCGGGGTTTTCTGACGAAATCTTCAGTGAACCTGTCATGTATCTTGACGCCTGATGCAGCACTGTGCTGCAAGCTTGACACCAGGTGCATCCAAAACATGCCATGGGGTTTCCACTGCCTCCAATAGCTTCAAGCTACTGCCCGGAGCAGCAGCAGTGTGCCATAACGTGTATGCTTTGCAGTCGCAGACTGCCGTAAGATGCTTTTCAGACTGAGTCTAATAAACTCCGGATCGTAGTGCTGCATCTCTTGTTAACTGAGAGATATGCTTAGGGATGCCGAAAAGCGTATGTTTGGCAGGCATATACTGCCGTATACGCCGTATACATATGCCGTTATGGCATATACTATATATATTAGTAATCGTGTACATACTGCCGTATGCAAAACGCACTTCTTTCCAGAGGACATAGGATTTGCCAATTCAACATGACACCTTCTTAAATTACCATTATACCTGTTACTCAAAGCGTACAGATCACCCACGAAAGACCAAAGTATTACACTTATGGGGCTGTAGGGTAAGCATAACACATGCAAATCAGACCAACAGCTCTTGTAAACCTGCGAACAAGAGCTTGAGTGGTTCACAACTGCCTGCGAAGTAGGTTTGAG
>LWCB01014641.1:0-21262 GCA_001630525.1 Coelastrella sp. M60 | reverse complement strand
AAATTGGGCTTGGTGGCTCATGTACGTTGAATACTGTCCCTCGTTCCCTCTTTGGCACTCTGTTACTGCTAGTTTACCATCACTGCTTCAGTTCGGCAAGTCCCTGTTGCTGCTGTGTTTTGTAGAGTGTACGTGTGTGAACAGACGAGATAAAGCTTACTGGGAATTGTGTGTGTATTTTGTCAATAATGGTTGAGTTGGCTGCGGTTTATGGGCCTGTCGCCCAGTTAGCACTTGCGACTGGAGCAGCAGTTGCTTGTTTTATCAGCCAGCATTGCATTCACTTTGCTGCATGAGCCAAACTTTCTTTCACTTGCGACTGGAGTGTTGCGGCCTGCATCATTGAGCTTGGTGGTTGTCTGAAAGAAAGTTGTTCAGTGTGTGAACACAATGATTGGCCATGCAACATATCAGTGTGTATGGTGGTTATTTGCTTGTGTCAGCACTGCACACGCTGGTTTGCACAAGGCACTGCAAGGTCTGCTGCCTGAGTGCTCAAGTGAAGGGACATATGGTTTCCAGCAAAGTGAACCAATGCTACTGATCATAGTAAGCAATGGCTGCCTATCAAGGGGATGCCACCCAGAAAAAAATTTGGGACTTGCAGCGGGTTGTGATCTCTCTGCAACTGATGCTTCCCTGTACCCTTGTAATGCAGCACCAACATGTTGCCAGGCCAGGAGATACTGCCACTGTGCTGTAGCAGAGTACTGAGAGGGATGTATTGCTGGTGGGATCCTTGGGTTGGTCTAAGTTGAGTTCCTTGCACGCTTTGATTTGCTCAGTACATACTGCCAGCTGTCCTCATCTTTGCACCCATGCCTAGGAGCAGCGACAGCTTGTTTGCATGAGCCCTTGTCGTTTTTACTACGCTGTCATGCTACCTGTCAGGTGCCTTGGTAGTAACTGCCCCTGCCAGTCACTCGTTGAACATAATGTTCTGACAAAGCGCGAGAACGAACAGTGTCATACGACTGTGTCCAAGGGCAGTCACAGTGTCGACGAACATACAGTGCATCTGCAGCCAAGGTAACTTCGCACTGGTATTGGTGCCTGATGAGGGCATCGTGCTGCGTCCCTTATTGTTCAACTACCATCTATTTGCACCTGCGAAGTGGAAAAACGTGTGCTTGCTGATATCTGCAACGATATCAGTCATCTCAAAACGGGCTTTGACGGCATAGCTCAGACACAACGCACCAGCAGCAGGATGTATGCTGTGCCTTTCCCATCCCACATTCCTGATGGTAGCAAGCACCTTGACACCAGAACAAAGCATACTAGATGTTGTGATCGACAGTTGAAGCCTGTCAGGAGTGCGCAAAACTCCAGCGCGTGCTGCAGCAGTACACCAGCACCTACCAGCAGAAGGATAGCGTTGTCTGGGGCAGCGACCGCAGTGCTCTTGGGCCAAGGGGCTCCTGCTTGGGCTCTTAAGACGGTGAGATATACGGCTGCATGTGCTACGAGCGCTGGCCTTTAGTCTTGGGGCAGCACCATGTACAGCAGTATGGCCATGCAGGCTCATGTTAGATGAGCAAGCATTTAGACTGTGCTTACAGTAAACTACACCTAATCAGATACTTACACATCGTTATTGCAATAGCAATCCTTCCTGGTGCAAGGGTTACTGACTACTGCACCCTGCTTTCCATCGTCTTGCACTGACAGATAGAGTTGAAAGATGGCAGTTCAGTGGAGGTATATGAACATGGAATGACGCTTAGCATAGTGGCACTGAGAGGTAGTGTACCGGAGCAGTGGATTGTGGAGTTCAGGTAAGCCACTGCAACCATGGCTTATGTCTGCCTGCAATAAGTGATGGCCACCAAGTAGACAAGATGTGCAGGATCAGCATCTGCACACCATCAGCTGATCTTCACCCCTCATAAGTGTGGATTGTCAAAGAGGGTATTAGAATTGATTGTCTAGCCCAGCTTGGTGGTTTGCAAAGCAGTATGCTCAGATTGCAGTCAGCAGCAGGCCCCGTAGCATAAAAAGTCTCACCTGCATGCTTGATCTCCCTATGAAAGTGGCAAGACCCACTCTGCATGCTGAGCCATGTATGAAATGCTTTCACTCAAACTCATATGTGACATTGTAAAACATAGAACATTTCCAAATTCATAAACACGTGCATTGCTTTTACTCATACTTACATGTACATAGAATGTCTTCAAAGTCATAAACGCATTACGATGTGAGTTATAACAAGCGATGTATATGACAGTCCTGTGAAAAATGATATATATCTCATATTGTGCTTTGTCCGAATACCCTGTTCCTGTAGGCAGTGCTTGGGCAAGTATGCTGGATTTGAGTTAGGTCAACGGGGGCAACTGCAAGAGCTGTTTGATGAGCTGGGCAACCCAGGTGCCAAGAAAAGTGCAGGAGTGGCTGATGTGGTCACATTGGGTGATGGGTGGCTGGGCCCTGCAATACGCAGAAGACTGATACAGCCCATTCCCTCAGCAGAGACTTACAGGTTGGGTGTGGTGGCAGTTACCTACAGCTACGCGAGATTTGTTGGAAGCTCTCTGTTCAAGCCTCATGCCCCCTTGTTACGTTGATCTTTTTGGCCCGGCAAGTAACGTAGCACTTGTTGCATTGTGCGATGCTATATAATTTGGGTTGGGGCCATTTGCTCTGGTGTCTTGTATATGGAGTTGTATACACTTGCAAAATGCATGTGCATGCTGAGGGCGGCCAAAGAGACATGCACATGTTCTCGCCTGACCCCAGCAACCCATCCTTACATGCCGTGACATATTTGAACTTTCTTTGTGCAGATGGTGGAGACGTCTGCCAAAGCGCTGGCAGCAACTGGTTCAGAGGGACTCAGATACTGGGCTGCTCAGTGCTCATGGGCCAATCTGGGGATGTCCCTACAGGTGGTGTTATATGCTGCTATTTGCTGCTTTCGATTTGTTTTTGTAATGGTAGAAATGACAGTTTCTTGACCATCTATTGTGTTTGCCTTGAGAGGTGCTTAGCTATCAGATTTTTGAACAGACTTCTATGCTCCGTTGCATACCTATGACCCTGTGATCATGCATGTTGCGTCCTTGTCCGTAGGTGGGGTGCTCTGCTCGTTGCTTACAAGCGCGATCAGTTGCAGCGTCGTGACCGTCAGCCGATTGGCAGCTGGTCAGACCTCCTGCAGCCGGCACTTAAGGGCAGGATTGCTTTCCCTGACAATCCTCGGGAATTTGTGGGGATTGCTTTGAAGACCCTTGATCATCCTCTCATAGGTGAGAGCACTTCGCGACTCGGCCGGTACCGGCATGCCGATACCGGTATCGGAGTTTTTCGCTTGAGGTTGCTGGGTTGTCGTAGGCCTGCCTGTGCTGCATCGTTGCCTGAAGTATACTGTGCTGGCAAAGCCATGGCAATTCACCATCTTGTTTAGGTTTTTCCAATGAACTCCTGCATGTGTTGGCCTCAATCCCTGCAAACTGCTGCAGGCGACTGATTTGCCTCATAAACCATATATCATCCGGTTGATTGCAGGTTTCAACGCAACTGAAACAGATTTAGCAGCAGCAGGCTTTGACAAAGAAGCCGTTCGTCAACGAGTAAGGCAACTCCGAAGTCAAGCGCGTCTCTTCAGTTCCCAGGAGCACGTTCGGGCCCTGCTGGCTGGGGACGTTTGGGTGGTCATTGGGAGCAGCACCGACCTTGTGCCACTCGCTGAACGGACCCCAAGCGTGGACCTAGTGGCGCCAAAAGATGGCACCAATCTTTGGGCGGATGTTTGGGTAGTTCCTGCTAATGCTGAGCACGGGCATTTGAATTCGGGACCTTCGCCGGTGCTGCCGTCTTGGCTGGAGTTCTGTGTGAGCCCAGCAAGAGCAGATACACTCAACGGTCTCAAGTAAGTGTTTCAAGTTCAAGCTGTCTGTCGGTCATGTTATTATCAGCTCGAATGTTTGGGCACTAACTTGCAACTTGGCAGCTACTGTTGGTCAATTGACACATAATGCTGTTTGTTGTGTGATTGAGCAGCTGACCTTAGCAATTGCTTGTATCAGGACAACACCATCAATGTCGTGCTGTGCTGAGTTTGTCGTGAGTGTCTTATGCATATATTCCTGCATTCTTCTCTCTTTGCAGGTCTGGTGCATCTCCAATACTGCTGCCAGAAATTCCCGTTGAAGACCACTCACTTACTAGAGCGTCAAAGGGTGGCAGCAGCAGCAGCAGCAGCAGTACAGCAAGCTCACATACCACAGGACGTCATCACCACAACAAGCAGCAACAGCAGCAGGATCTTGACCACCACCAGCAAGACCTTTCGCAGCAGCAGTTGCTAAGACAAGAACAGCGGCAGCACATGTATGAGGCCGCTGCTGAAGTGCCAGCACCGGCACTGAGGTTATCTCAAGCAGGCAATTATATGCCACCAGACGTTGTGATGCAGTTGAGTGAATTTATGCTGCCAGTAGACAGTCAAACATTGGACTTCTACAGATGGTTGCTCACCTAAGCTCATGTTGGTGGCGTCATCAGACTAGTCCTGAAAGACGGACAGTTGGCTTTCAGCGAACCCTAGCAGTGCATGAGCAGGTGATGAGCAGTTTAACCACCATACAAGGGATTGGTCTTGGCCTCTGACAAAGCACAACCAGGACCTTCTTGGGATTTGTTAAAAGAGTGTCAGGCGACCATCTGGGTCCCAGGTACTCAACTGGATGATGACAAAAGTAGCAGCTGCAGCTGCGGCAGCAGCAGCTGCTGCTGCTGCTGAACTCAGGTGGCTGCACTGTGTGTTATGGGGCTCGATGAGCAAGTGTTGCTGGTGTATGGTGTAACTCTTCAGTCACTGAACTTCAAGTTGAAGCCTTCAAGTTCAGAGAAGTCTCTCCCAATGAGTCAACAGAGATTCGTCTTTTAAATGTATGTAGACCGTCTGGACGGTCCAGACAGCCGAGTTGTGCCGACTATAGTAGCTACAGCTACCTCTGTCTTTCAGTCTTCTGGAGACCTCAAATAGCACTTCGACCAGTTGATTACATGTAAAGTGACGCAACTTGCCGTCCGCAGAGGACACTGTGTCCAATGTAGCTGACTCAGATCTGAGGTCTGGACCATGTAGGGTCAACCACTGTCAAGTCATCTGCTGACAGCAGCCAATGGTAAAATGGACAGCTGGGCCATGACGGCACCCAAGCAAGCCCCAACAACAGACGGCTCACCCTTACCAAGCTACCGCACCGTCAGGCGCATTGTCACACACATCATGCGGCAGGTCCAGGACGAGCTTGCATGTATACAGTACTTACATCAACCAGCATTGCTTTCACTTTGCTACACGGGCCAAACTTTCTTTCACATCAACATCAAGAACTCATCAAGTTGTCAGCATACCAACTACATGATGGCATGCAACCCAACGTCATATGGTGCACCACATGTATTAGATACCTGGTCAAATCCTGTCACTTTAATCACTACTACAGAGCTGGTAGCAAGCACAAAACACCCTGGCGAACGTTTATCCCTGAGCGGCCAGATGAGTGGCCAGTCACGTTGAATAATTCATGGGACAACAAAACAAAGCACAACATCATTGCCACATCGAATCTGGCCAGATTGAACCATGATAACTCTGCAATGCCAACTCGCAAACACACTCAAGATGCTTCATAAACATTAGGCACTGCAACAAGCTGCCAAAGACTACTCAGGTACAATGCGATAAAGCTGCCAACAAACATGCCACAGGCTGCAACAAGCTTTGCAGGCATGATGGTGCAGACCTAATCAAACATGTAGGTACTAGTTGCTGAGGTATGAAGTTGTCAAGCAGCAAACCACCAAACTGTCAAACAACTGCAAAGGCATGCAAGCTGAAAAAACTCACACAATCATACTACCAACATGAAGATGGGGCAACAACAGCAATGACGCAACAACAACCACCTTGTGAGCAAGCAAACCAGGGAAAGGCTGACAATACACATCACGCCGTGGTGATCATTGCCTGATATCTGGGTGGACGTACTGCCAATCTGTAGCAAAGGGCAGGTCACATGCAACAACTCGTGTTCTTGATGAAAACAACACAAGCTGCGTTCGAAGCAGCAAAGCATGGCACACACGTGCAGATCAAGTTGGTATCTATCCAACATACCAAGTCACACAATGTCATGTTGTAGAAGCAAACCAACAGTAATACACACACCTCACTACTTGGTCCAGAGCAGTAGGGCATAGGTCATATGGCAGATGAGATTGTGCACAGTGAGCTTTGTCCGTACAACATCTTTCCACATACCATAGAGCCAGGCAACAAATCACTCCCATCATTAATCGGTGCTCACACCCAGAACAACCAAATCACTGCATTGCATGCATACAACTTTGTAACATGTGATATGACCTTGTGATATGATATCCCACGCCTCTATGTGAGTGAATCTACACCAGATAACAGGCATGCGTGCAATATGAGGGAAGGGGGTGCCCCAGACCTTGACTTCATCTGCCAGATCAGATCTCATGCTGCGGTACTTTCACATCAGCAGAGCTTGCCCTATTCCTCACCGCAACAAACAAGCACACCAAAGCTCTTATAAGGATAATCATGCTCGAAAAAGACTTCAAATAACAGTAGCCTGGAAGCACACTTGCTGACATAAGCTGCAATCACACACCAAAACGATCTGCACCCACAGCAAATCAACCTTCAACATCCCCTCACCCAACATCCAACATCCCCTCACCCTACAAACATCTTGGCCGCAGAGTCTGCAGCTATCATTGAGGGCAGTAGGATCACCGTAACGCTTGCCCTTGTCTCAAACCCCAGCAGCATATCCCCTTCACCAACCTCACATCAAGCCTGACAAGGCCCCAAAATAACTTACTGCAATACTCAGCAGCTCTAAGCAGCTCTTAGCCATCTGTCAATACGCAACACAAACACTGACTCACAGCCAAACATACCAGTATGCTAATCTGCAATGCAGCGTCAGGATCCATGGAAATTTCCAAGCAAAAACCAAAATGTAACAGACCATATCAGACTATCAACAATACACCCAATATGATACTTTGTGATTGGCTGCCGTGGTAATCATTGCCTAATGGACCAGTGTGTGGGTCGACACTCTGCCAACACGTAGCATCAGGCAGTTCATGTGCACTGTCTCTAGTTTTTAATCACAACAACACATATTCAAGCTGCATCTGCACCTGCAAAGCAATGCACACATGCAAAACAAGTTTGTAATCATGCAAGATATTAAGTCAAGCGTTGTGAGGAGCATACAAATAAAATGCACAGCTTACTACTTGGTTCCAAGGAACAGGACACGGTGAAATGGCAGGTCAGGCCATGTACACAGCAGCTACACAGCAAACTTTGTCCAGATCTCACCACAGAAAGGTACTAGACAAGAGATCGCTGCCATCATGATCAGTCACGACATCAAGGACACTCCACCACTGCGTCATATACAGCCAAATAGCACATGACAAGAGCCGGTATGCCCAGAACTTGCCTTCATCAGGTGGAAAACGTGTCACGCTGCAGTTCTTTGCAAGTTGATGCTGTCTACATCAGCGGAGCTTGCCCTGGGGCACGATTCCAACACTAAACACAATACAGCCCTCATCAAGGATATCAAGACCTCCAACTCAAGAATAACTTGGAATGAACTTGCAGACACAAGCAGTAACCCAACATCATAACATCTGCACCCACTGCAAACGACCATTGAAAATACCCTCGTATTGTTGTTGCTGCCCCCCCAGCAGCTTAGGACTCCAAACTTCTGATCAGTAGCCAGAAACAGGTCTCATCAGCGTAGCTGTAGGAGAGGCTTGTACTGCAGGCCCTTGCATCTGGGCCGATACATCGCTGCAGCATGCCCACACAACATAACTCTCACGCCGACTGCTGCCAGTGTCAGAACTGCCGCAGACACTTCTTGAAAACAGTACAAACTTCACCTGGGTACTTACTGGAGACCCACTGGCTGGCCAGTGATGGTGTAAATACTATGCAAATCATTCAAGCTGCCTTACTGGCTGCTACACAACAAGGCTATTTCTGACCAGCCGGCTGATATTACGCCTGTACTATAGGGCACTGCGTGTAATCTCTCTCTCTCTCTCACTCTCTCTCTCTCTGACCAAGCAGCGACTCAGGCATGACCTTGGGCACAGAATATCCATGTTTCAGTAGGCTGAATTGTCCTCTGGAGCCAATATATGCTTCCAATGCCCTCTGCAAGCACTCGCATCCAGACACACAATCACGCTGACAATCTTCAATCGCAATCCTCAAATACGGACCAGAATGCATGTATACAACACTATTCAGCAGCCTAGCAGCCTAGACTGCAACAGGCTGTTAAGAAAATGTTTTCCACATGTTCACCTTGTTGAGGCTCCCTCGTGCTTCAGCAACAGCATACCTAAGATACATGCCACTTGTTATGACAAAAATGAATCAGGAAAAGCAGTGCTTCAAACAAGGCTCTCAGCCACTGCAGTAGAAGGACCACCTTGCGGCTTGCTCATGCTAGAGAGCCCCACTAGCACCATCCCACACCAAATTGACACCAAACCAGAACACCTTACTGTACCATATGGCTTTTGCAGGTCATTGCAGTCTTCAATTGCAACAAATCCACCAGTATGCTACAGATGACTCTGTAATGCAGCGTGAAGCACGCTGCAAATATCCAATCATGACTAAAACAGTAATATACTTTACTAGATGATAACAACACACCCAACGCAATGCTGTTCACTTGACTTGTTCACTGTGCTGCATTGCTTATGACCCGTGGCAGGACAAGCCTACAAGCCATGGACAAAGGGCATCCGAGCAAATTACAGATGTGCTCATGTGCACATACAACTGCAAGCGGTACACTGATTCTCACAAGCAGTCACAGACGTGCTCATGTGCACATGTAATCGCAACTTGATGCTTTGGTAAATTCTGCAATCAATCAAAACCTGTTCACTGATGAGAGGTGTCAGGGGTGACTTGTTGAGCCCATGATCGATTCTCCTTGCTGCACTTGTTCTATTGTTGGCAGCCAACAACATCTGGCACCATGTGACAAAGGTTCAAAGCATACTAATGTCCATTTGTCTGTATCACACCCACATAAACCGCATAACCGTGTTTCAACAGACAATGTCAGACTGTGTTATGCAAATCACTGAGAGTTGTAGTAGTTGTTGTCACCAGCTTCAGTAGAAATAACTGAGAATAAATCTTTGCTCAAGACATGATACACAGATTCATACATGCATCACAGCTTCAAGCATTCAACATTGCCCGTCATCACCTGGTTGCTGCTGACCTGGAGCGGCCTTTGACAACCAAAGCAACCTGACGTACGCACACACCAGCAGCAGCTGGATCAACTGCAGCAAAATGTAGTATTGCATGGCCCTGCTGCTCCTAATCGGCACCATCATCTTGTCTGTTAGCCATCTCCAGTGCCTCCAGGTAGTTATGAGCAGCAAGAGTTGTTGCTCTGCAGTGTCTCCGGGGCTTCTTCCGGGGCTTCCAGAATCTTGAGTTTGGCAATACACCAGACTCAAGGCTTTGGCAGGTCAACTGCTGCTCTTGTAGCTCAGCGACCTGCTGCTGGTGCCCCGCTATTGAGCAGCTTGATGCGCCAAAAACCAGGTCTTGGAGTTGCACCTGTGCAGCATAATGGGTTTGTCCGTCCTGCAGCATCAACCCTTTGGTGATATCTGCACCACTGTTGCAATCGTGCCAGATGGTGTCAGTGGATTGGAGTCCATCAGGGAACAGAGACTCGGACGACACCGGCTCATTGTGAAGTCTTGGCTGCATCTCAATGCTGTTGCTGGCCATTTGGTAGCCAACACACAGCTGTCGATACAGCATCTGCTGCTGCCCATGGCCCTGCTGCTGCTGCTGCTGCTCGCTATGGGGTGTTCCCTGTCCTTGTTCAGAGGTGTTTGCAGAAGACACTGTAGAACACACTGCCGTGGTGCCTGCACTTGCCGTTGTTGCTGCATTATCATTGGGATGCAAGGACTCATGTTGGTCAACCTGCTGATCTTTAGAACAACCCTGTTGCACACTGCTGCCAATCATATCAAGGGGTCTTGTAGCATCTGCCGTGGTGCCGGAACCTTTCACCTGTTTATCGTGCAGATGGAGTTGATGCTTTTGCTGAAGTGAGGGTCGCCAAAGGTGCATCACAGCAGTCTGTCCCTGTGATGTGCTGATGCAGCTTGAGTCTGCTGCAGCTGTTTGACCCATTGATCCTTGCTGTAGGACAGCAGCCACAGCAGCAGCGGCGGCGGCCGTTACGGCCGCAGCTACAGCAGCAGTATCAACTGTTGCTGGACGCCTAAGCTCCGCTGTGCTAGATCCACTAGGAAGGTTGTTAGCTTTCAAGCAGACATCCCAGCAGTCGCTCTTCTTTGCATCTTCTTGAGATTGACTTCTTGCTGGCAGACAGGGAGCTTTTGTCAGATGTGCTGGGCTGAACCCTGCTGGTGTGCGCCCCTGCTGCTCCTGCTCCCCCTCGTGCTGCTGCTGGACCCTTGTCAGAAGAACAGGCAGAGGAGCAGACTGGCTAGGCTCACGCGCTGTTGTTGCTGCTGCTACTGCTGTCGTCGCTGCTTTTTTGGCTTCTGCAAAGAGCTTCTGCAGTGTCCTGAGCAGCTGCTGTGCTGTTGGTCTTTGCTCAGGATCTTGATGCCAACATGATCTGATAAGATCAGAGTAACCAGGGGGCCAATCTGAGGGAATCTCTGGACGCCAGTCACTGTACGCAACTGCATCATAGTAACACCACAAAGACTATTACTTTGCCATCTAGATGTATCACATGCAAGAGTAATAGCAGTCTGTTTTGTCCATGGGTGCACACATCTGTGTGAGCAGCAACATTCCATACCAATTGCTGTTGCATGGGACTAGGTTCTGGTCATGAGCTGAAGTGTACCTGACCATGGATGTTGGCAATCGCTAGCATCGAGAATCAACAACCATGCTTAGTTGCATGGTGTGACAGGCAAATACTATGCTGCTGTGCTGGCCTTGGAAGAATACCAGATTCTACATGGTGACCATATGGCAACAAGCAGGGACCTACTCATGTAGAATAACTGCCCAATGCTCATGTCATCCTCATATACAGAGCATCCAGCATACAATTCCCACACTGCAGAAGCAGGACACATAAACAGGTGTAGCTGTGTCATGTTTATCACAACTGCCTGCACAGTTGTTGAGTGCCTCAAGAGTGCAAGGTACCCTTGCAAATGAGCAAAGTATCCTCAGTTTTGATGCGGAACCACAGCAGGACAGTGGCACTGAACAGGACTCAAGCTTTGCAGATCAGAAGGAGCACATAACAAGTTTGGTCATCAGAACTTACTCATGAGTCCAAATGAGTAGACATCCGTTGTGTAAGACACTTGACCAGTCAGTAACACCTCCTTGGGCATGTACGTAATTGTGCCTGCAAGGAGACATGAATGACATGCAAAGGGAACATCCAACAATCTAGGAGCTTAGCAGCCTGAGGACATCAACAGCACACACCAAGCTATGCATCGATTATGTACAGCGTGAGTCATTGTCACTCCTTATGAACCAAGATGATGTGATTTATACACATCCAGTCATAGATGTACCATCAAGTGCTTTATAGCACTTTGTGCTTGCATTCTGTAGTGATAGCACCGAGATTGTCATACACCTGGCACAGCTACTGCACACACATTTGAGAGTCCATCAGTACCACTTGCTGATGTCTCACCATATGTTCTTGTGCTGACATGTGTTGCATCATGGTCAAGCACTCTGCTGAGTCCAAAGTCCGTGATCTTACAGGCAAAGCCGCACACATCTCTTGTGCTGCCCTTGACCAACACATTTGCTGTCTTGAGGTCACCGTGAACAACACCCATAGAGTGAAGGTAGTCCAGACCAGCAGCAGCGTCAAGAAGCGCCTTGTAGATCGCAATCTACACACATAAAACTCACAGCACTGGGTGCACAATTTCAAACGGTGTCCATTGATCATGCAAACAAGCATATCAAATCAAGCATGGAATTACAGGCAGTGTATGTTTCAAACATCCCGACCAACAATCTATCCATCATCCATTGCTTGCACCAGTAACATGCTGTTACTGCACAGAACGTTTGCAAAGTAACCTGTTGCAGCATATGTCAGCACAGATGCTTTTGCCTTACTGACCAATATTTTCACCATATCGAAACACATGATGTACATTGCAGATCGCTATGTACACTACGGGGGACCTGCTAGTTACAAGGTGTCGTCTTACCATATCTGGCTTCTCTCCTTTGCACAACAGAGCTCTAGATTTAACAACCTTCTCAAGACTGCCCATCTCACAGAACTCCTGTACAGGGACAACGGTGCAAACGTGCAGTTTGTGGGTCAAGCAGCAGCTTCACAAGCATCCAATGGCTGAAAGTCTGAGCAGGTACAAGTGTTGCCTTGGCAGGCCCCTTGCCAACTTATTGGCATACGCAGGCTGTGCTGTCAGCAACCTTACAAACAAGCTGCATGCACACATCATTATATTGTGCTTGCATACGGCTCAAGCCAATAGATAACATGTCTGAACCCTGCGTTGATTGTAAGCATGCAGTTCCTGTCGCTGCACGCGCAGAGCAGAATCCGTTGTTTGATGCTACTCTACCCTGGTGCATGACATGTCGCAGATTGGCCAGCAATAAGAAAAGAGAAAGTCGTCAACAGACCATCAAACAGACTATACCATGATCAGCCAGGTTTCCAGAGAGTCCCTGAGCTCCTTGACATCAGCAACACTGTCTTGACCATCATCAGCATCAACGTCAGACTTGTGGTCATCATCAGCGTCAGTAAGAGTCCCAAAGCCTGGCTGTAACCTTCCATATGATCGCTTCCGATGCTTCTTGGAACTGTCTTTGGCCATCCTGGTCTTGGCTATAGCTCTTCTTTGTGATGCTGTCATGGTGGAGATGTGGTACGTCTGAACCTGCAGGGAATTATGTATGGTGTGGTACTTCATGCAGGGGTGTTCCAGTGCTTGATTGCAACGACCGCTATGCTCTTCTGCCCTAGTGCTGTCTCCAAAACAACATGATCCATGAACAAAGAGTACAGATTTGGGCTGGCTCTAAGGTCTGCAAGTGTATCGATTCCATAACAGATACACACACAGGCCTCAAGTGGCACAAGTCAAGGAGTGTTCCCCAGGGTATCACTGGGCAAAGCATTGGCTGTTGGGTGCTGTCCAGCCAGTCTGGTGCCTGCTTGCATTGTTTTTAACACATGCAAGGAGGTGGAGTGCGAGGCAATATCCAGCTGTGCGTTTGCTATATACCCACTGAATCATAGCCGGTATATTGACCCCTCATACCCACCACGTTTGGATGAGCCAATGAAGATGCCACAGTCGTCTCCCTACCCGCCATGACCAGCTTGCCGGCATTGCTGCTGGTGATGCTGCATGCTGTGCTGTGATGCTCCATGACTTTGACAGCAACAGTCACAGATTTCCAACGACCTGTGAACAATGAGAAGGATGCACATACGCTTGGTGAATGACTGCTGTCTGCAAATACACAATCATGCTCTTGACCATCGCAGTTGGTGTTAAGAGTGCTTGGCTGTCAGTGCTGCACTTCAGTGCTACTGTGATCCCCACAAAGCCTTGCAGAAAAGTACAGTAGCAGTCAACAGCAAACACCCAAAAATTCCCAAAAGAGATCGCCCAGTGGCTCTGTTGCAACAGTTGTATACATGTGGCTGATGTATCTTACCCTTGTAGACCCTTCCATAACTTCCAGTTGCAAGCAGTTGTCCAATCTTGAGATCTTGCAGCACAGCGATGTCTGACCGAGCCTTCAGCAATGCTGTTGTGGCTGTATCACTGCCATCAGTGGCATTGGGAGTAGCACGGTTCATTCGCAGGTCCTCAGAACTCAGTCTCCTGCTTTTGATGCCGCTGCTGGAAGGTGGTCCATACTCTGAGGTTGAAGGTGTAACCGACCCCAACCGCTGCTGCTGGTTTTGCTCCTGTGAGCTGTTGTGCAGGTCATGACTGCAACCCCGGCTAGGACATACACTGGTACGCACAGATGATTGCGATCCAGATCGAGAGCTGATGCCTGCTGCGCTTGCACTTCCTGTTGTACTTGGCAGTTGACTCTCCTTAGATTGCACAGGTCCAGCTTGCTTGTCAAGCATAGAGCCAGCCATACCCTCTTCATGCGCAGAATCCTCGATTACGCAACCCATTTCTTGCACAGCTGGTGCATCGTCTGCTGCTACTGCTGCTTCAGTTGCTGCAGCACTCATCTGAATTGTGTCATTTACTGGCTGCTGCAGCAGGCTGTTGGCAGTTGCATTCTGTTCCACCTGCTGAACGTGTTTTGACTGTGCCACAAGTTCTGCAAGCTGGGCATCTGCATTGCTGTGGGCCTTGTCTGTACTGCTACAAGACTGTACCCGACCTATCTCAGAGTCTGCCATACTGCTGCAAGAGAGCTGCTTGTGCCAACACTTGCTGTGGATTGATCCTCTGGACTCGTCCTTGTAGTGCTGCCTCAGACCAGACTCAACATCTTTCAGCACCAAGCTACTGTCATCAGATGTGATAGCTTTCCTACTACTATAGTGTCTTATGCACAGAGCAAGCAGCAATACTGCAATCGCCACTCCAACTGGTACGGAGATTGCCGCTGCTGATTGTGGTGCAGTAAGCTTGCCAAACAGCCGCTGGTCGTCTTCTGAAGGGCGGCAAACCATGGTGAAATTGTGCGTGTACACAGTGGCTTCTCCCACTGCAGCAGTGACGGAAGACAACAAGGAGCCCAAGTGAGTACAGCATGTGAAGCAGGGCTCACGGTGGCTGCATGACAAGGAACCAGTAACTTGAAGCCCACTACACGCATCAGTCAAGCAAACATATCGGGCACGCCACAGCATAGATGTGCGTGATGCACTACTTACAGAGCCTATCGTCGCTGCCATTGACTATCTTGAACCTCCTGTTTGACTCCCCTGGCGTCCAGCCAGCCGTGCTGTTACGTAATATCATTTGGTTGTTGCCAGGCAACTGCCGCAGGGAGTGGATGGCCAAGGAGGCTCGCTGCTCGCAGGTCATCACAGGGTCATCATTCCTGCAGCAAAGCAGCATGGTCAGCACTTGCCGAAAAGATTTGGGACTATAGAATACACTTGCTGATCATATGGCAGCAGCAGAGCAGATGGTGTGCAGAAGTAGTCCTGTTAGGGTTGAAACTGCGATGCGCTGCAACAATACTGCTCTTGTATAAGAAAGATCCAGATTTGCTTGACAGCTGGACTATCATTGATGTGATGAAAGTAGATCGCACAGATAACTGCACAAATAACACAGATTTGGAGAAGCACAACTTGGCTCAGAGATGCTATTGCATTGACTGCAGCTTTATCATTGAACATATTCTGCCATTACACAGCAAGGTTCAGGCTTGATAGTATGCGCCGATGTTGCTACCACAACAACAAGTGCCAGATGCCACACTCTTATCTGTATAGCATAAGGGTGTCAACAAAGCATGTTATGTTGACAAGGACAAGTCAACTTCACAACACAATCATTTGTTGATGACAAGAGACACCAGTGCTTGTCACCATACCTGTAAGCAACTGTCACGTCGATCATCCTGAGTTCTGCCTTGGGGGCCAGGGCAATACTCGGCCACACAAAAGCACCTATCACTGCGGTCCGATATGGCTGTTCTGGGCTGTATTGGTAGTCATTGATGTGTGCAATGTTGTGCAGCTCTATGTTTTGGAAATGCAGGACCGATCCACTGCCAACCATGAAGATATCTGGCATGCGCTGGAATTTTATCGATGCCACGCTCTTGAGACTTGATGAATGACATTGATCCGCACCAGAGCAAGGTAGAGCTGTGCAAGCAGAGAACATGGGCAAGAAGAGCAGTTTTAGAACATGTGCAAGGAAACAGATGACAACCCCTCAACCCTGTGGTACGGCGCTCAAGTAGCAGAATTGCACAGCCTTTGCACGCTGGAACATCTACACTGGATAGCGCTGAACGCGAGTGAAGTGTTGCATGCCCTACAAGCTATAATGTTTTGGCATCTTGTGGATCTCACCTCCTGCAATTGTGAAGTTCTTGCGTTTGCCATATGAGCCTTGTGCCAGCGTAGCAATGCCTCCAGTACCAACGAACAGACTTTTCCATGATGCAGTTTCGATTGTGAGGGAACCTGTATACAGTGTGAGGTATTAGTGCTGGTGTGAGAGCCATACTGTGCATGCAGTAAACGCCTGCTGAGTCTGTCCAGCCTGCATGTATGCTGCTTTGCTGCAGACGGACCAAACCTGCAAAGTTGCAAGTGCACTTTGCATGCATATCTGTCACAAGAGGCACACTATGTGCCACAGCTTATGACTATGCGGGCGTGGCAGACAGTATGGGCTTTTCAAATAACTTGGTGCCAAGCAGTGGAGGCAGGATGTGCTGCTGCAGATGTCAGTGTTACAGAACTTACCCTGTACTTGAGCTGTGCGAATAGTTGGATCGGCCCATGCATCTGCTAGCTCCTGCATAAAACACAGCGCCATGGACGACAGTGAAGACCATGTGGTCAATTACACTGCCCAGTGTTTGTTGGGTAATACAATGTCGTACACGTAGTAAGCGACAGCTGTTCGGGTCCGGAAAGTACTTCACCTGAGCATCAGAAAGCAATTATTGACGCCATGCTTTGGTGTGAACTGAGTACCACTTTTTTACCTGGATAGATGCGACACTCCGGGTCCCAGAAGTTGCAGTCAAACCAAATGGGTCATTCTGCAAATGGAAGTCAGTTGGGGTGACCTGTTGCTTCAATAATGGCTGACACACTGTTCTGTTATATACCTGACACTGACAACAACACAGCATTTGCGGCAGATGCATACATTCGCATACAGACCCTGTGTTCACTACAGCTGTGTCAGAGCCATCAACATTTGTGACCCAGTTTCAAAGCCTCACTACAAACCCTTGGGAGAGCACAACTTACCTGCGACTGTACCACACGCAGCCTACACACCGCTGTCACAACAACAAACAACCCGAGGTGCGTTCGCATAGATGCTTTCTGGTGTGGTGTGGTGTGGCTTGGACGTGCAGGAATGACCTGTCATGTGGTGAAGCAACTGCAGCTTATGCACTCCAACATAGTGGCTGAAGTAGTGCTACATGATCGTGCGAGTGCTGGCATCCGAAGCCGCGTGACCCGGCAGCACGGAAGGGGGCCGACTAACGGTTGGGACCTGCAGGGAAAGCAGTAGCTGTACTGGTATCTATTCAAACAGTCAGCATTGCTGTGGGTGTGGTGAACAGTAAAGCGACAGCTGGTTGATTGACAGATGCAAAGTTGTGTCCCAAAGCACTGCGGGTGATGTATGGCAGAAACAATAGCTGTGCGACAAGCCACCAACACTGTCACTGCCTGGGGTATGGTGCCACGGCCAAACGACGCACCATTCAATTGCATATGAGCAACTACTTGTGATAATGCATATTTGGATATTGTGAATGCTCTGATCACTGCTGCGCACACCTGATGAGGGCGATGCTCTTTGGGTGAGGCAGGAGGAAACAACTGAGCTTGAAAAGCATCGCCAACTCTGCTAGTACCTGCAACTCTGCTAGTACCTGTGACGAGCGCAAGCACGCAATGATGGGGTAGCCGCACAGGCCGTGCCCCCTAAAGCATGCGACTTTTCGAGTCCTGCGAAGTTCTCCCTTATGTCTTTCCGACCGCAAGATACAGCTGATGCAGCAGCAAGTGAGCTTCTTCTGCTTGTTACAAGCTTTCAGCACGTCAGCTTGGCTTGTAGGCTACCCGCAGCAGCCTACTTGATGGATGCCGCGAAACCATGATTTGCACACAAGATTGTATGTTTCAGTGTATTGAAGGCTTGAATTATTGAGCATAGTCTTTTGTATAAGGTACATGGGTGAGCTGGGAATTTGGCAGGAGCTGCAGTGCTTGCCATGATGTCCATTCCCTGGACGGTACTTGCAGTACGGCATAAGCGCTAACCAGACTCTCAGCCTTTGAGTTCCCAGGAACGCTTTATGATACTTGCTCATTGATGTGAAAAGATTCTGGTGTATGGCAGTTTGTATACAGAGACTTTCTATTCCACAAAAGCAGGCTGGTGTGTACATGAATAAGCGTACATTTCCCAAGTTCAACCAGGAGCTAAAGAGAAGAAATTGTGTTTGATCTAGGCAGATGGAGCTGAATGCAGCTCTGCAGAGAATAACCTACACTCATCACACTTAGAAGTAGCAGGTATGGTATCAGATTGGTATATACCGCGCACTCTGTTGCTTGTATGCTTGTGAAAGAAAGTTTGGCTCATGCAGCAAAGTGAAAGCAATGCTGATGAGTGAAAAAGCAATTGCTGCTCCTTGTGCGCGGATGATATCAGTGCGTCAATGCAATGTATTGCTCAGTGCATAGTCAGTCACTTCCAATGCAGTGCTGGTATGTTGTGCCCCGCATGTACTGTGTCTTAGACAACCACCATGGTGTCACACCAAGGTGGCCTGTTGCATGATCCCTTGTTTTTTGCCTGCCGCCCGTGTGCTGCTCTCCTGTAATTTTCACTCTCCAAGCCTTGCAGCAGTTTCATTACCATGATCACTATCTGACGTATCAGCGCCGTTGCCCACCCCGGCTTGGGCGAGTGGTGCCGGTGATGAATTCCCTACCATGTACTGTAGAGCTCTCAAGTTTCATCAACTTTACCTGGCAACTCAAGTCATCTGATCCTTATCTTTATTGTGGCCTATCCTTCTAGGCACCTCGACGCCTTTATCTCCCGTGCAACTATGTAGTGGAGCTGGTGGAAGTTCAGCTGCAACGTCTTCTACAACTTCATGCAAGGGTAGCTGCGAGTCTTACGGTGCAAGAAGTCATATGCAGATTCAGAAGCCCGTTAGCTGTTTGAAGGCCGTTGATGGATGTCGATCAACGTCCACCACCTGGCATGATTGCAGCAGTGAGGGGAATATCAGTCAAGGGTTGATGCTGCAGGACAATACAGAAGCTGCTGCACAGGTGCAACCACAGTACCTGGGCCTTTACGCTGCAAGCTTTCAGTAGCAGGGCACCAGCAGCAGCCTGAAGCCAGCAGCAGTTGACTTGCCACGCATATCATCTCAATATGTTGCCGAAGCCTATGGATCGTTGCAAAGCAGCGACACTGGCAGCTCACAACTTCTTGTAGGCTTTGACACTGGCAACTAGGCCTGGAAATGCTGTCAGACAATAGCAGCAGATGCCCCGCTGTGTTGTGGTCTGCTGCATTTGATGCTGCTGCTGTCAGCGCGCTGCAGATCAGGCCGAATTTTATCTTATTAGCTGCTGAGGTTCACCAGCAGCCAGGTGGTTATGTATAGTGCTTTGGAAGCTATGACTGCCAAAATAGGTGCAGTATGCCTTGAAAGCAGAACAGTCCGAGGGCGCTCAGTTGTGTCTAACAAAGGTGGCAATGACAGCCACTTGGTGAGACTCATATGCATAACAAGGTTGGCACTGTTTTGTATAACTACTACTTGGTGCTTGTTTCATGCAGCGTGAGCAGATTTGGTGCGGTCACATGGGCATCAAGCTGAATTTGAGATCATTTGTTACCTTGTGCAATAAGTTGATATGCATGTTGAACAGGGGAAGCGCATCGAGCAAGGATACTCATGGGCTCAAAAAGCCGCCCCCAAAAATCTGCCATCAGTCATCTTGTTTCAGATGCTTGCAACATTCGAAGGCGCATGAAATTGCAGTTTCACACAAGCACTTGTTGGCAGACCAGCTGTGCATCATCTGTTCACGGAGAGCTCTATCTTAAGTTCCTATTCTCAAAGTTTCGAGTCAAAACACGAAATGACTACAGCTTCATTTGTTCTGCTTCAGAGATAAGCACATACATGATTGCAGGGCTTTCGCTTTGTTGTTGGCTTGTAATGCTTGTCCCATCAGGAGGGCTGCAAGGGTCGGTACATTATACAAGTTGATCATGGAGTAGTCTTGTTGTCAGTCTTGTAACTTGTAGTACTATATGGTTTGTCATTTGACATCTGCAGTGTCCTGAAACTGCATTGCTGTCTGATCTGTAGCATACTGGCGGTTTTGTGATGATAAGACTTGTCAATGCATCTTGAAGATCTTATAACTGCTGGGCTGCATCATGCACGGTGTCCAGTGAGGTTTGTAGGCTTGGTGAAGGGATGTCGCTGCTGAGGTGCTTGGTTTGAGCAATGGTTTGAGCAAGGGTGATTCTTGTACTCTCAGCAGACAATAGATGACCACATACTTTGCAGCCGATCCTTGGTTTAAGCATGGTCTTCCTTGGTTCAATACATGTCCAAACAAGTGGTATGCAGTTCAGATTGCTGGTCTTAAGGAAAGCATTCATGTGGCTGTTGAAGCATGCAAGCAGCCCAACAAGGTGAAGTTAATATATTTTCAAGCATCTCAGTGACAGGGCTCTGGCAGGCTAGGCTGCGAGTTGATCTGGTATGTGTGCATTACAGTCCTAGGCGTTGTGGGACTGCAATTGAAGGTTGCCAGCATGATTGTGTGCTTGTGATTTGAATGCTTGTGAACTGCGTTGGTAGCTATTCTTTGAAGATCACTTATAACCAACAAACAGCTTACTTTTGAGTGCAACCCTCTAGCTTACTCTGATGGTCGAGTTGTTTGCTAGACAGCAGAGTCAGTCATGTCTGGCTCAAGGCAGCATGAAAGTCTGGGATTCGTCATTTGGCATGTTGGTGGACCTTGGGGAATCCTAGTCTGATCAGCCAATGGGCCTGGTCTCAGTCTCATTATAGACGCGTTGATGAACCCTTTTTGCAACGGAGTATGTTCCTCACTGATGAGCCAGCATTTTCAGTTGAAGAGATGTCCTACAGCGTAACGTTTCCTGTCTACAATGATATGTAAAGCATACGTTCTGCTGATTATGATAAGTAAAGCATACGATTGCTGATTACGAAAAAGTCAAGCATACTTTCTGTTGATTATGATAAGTAAAACATACTTCATGCTTACTATGATAAGTACGGTGGGGTCACAAGCTGATACAAGTGGCAGACAGTCCTGCGGGTATGTTGAAAGGTAATAAGCATCAGGTACAGATCTTCTGTTGGCATGGGAATACTGATGTTGTGGTCAAGTCTTCTAGTAGGTGGTTGCTGCTCAGG
>LWCB01014630.1:0-14842 GCA_001630525.1 Coelastrella sp. M60 | reverse complement strand
TATACAGACGCAAGGCTTCAAATTCTGTTGTGGGCTTTTCAGCTTTGCAAGTATGCTTAACAGAGACCCCACTTCCAGACCCCGCTCGAGTGTTCTCACTCATCACTCATCACATCACAATGACGCAAACCAGTCTCACCAGATCATCAACTGTTCGTAGGCCATCGGCAGTGGCATATCGATGTTACATTGGTGGCCTCTTGCGCCCGTATGCTTGTCCGTTGTTGGTCCGAGCCTGAGTTCGTGCTTCTCTTGTTGGACAGGGTGGTCTGACCTGTCAGACATACCTGCGCAATCGGAACGTTGTGTGCTACAAAGCTTCGGTATAGGACTGAACAGAAACACCATTAGCAGGGCTGCTGTTCACTCGGCTGGGGCACTACCGGTATCACTACTAGGAGCCTGCAGGACCAACTTTGCTGCTGCGACGGGTCGTCCACCCGCGTGACATGAAGCTGCTTCTGACGTAGGAACCACCGTGAAACAATGGATGTTTTCCCCTTGACGTTTCCAAGAATAGTTGTCAGCTTGTTGTCCAACTAGTGATAGTCCATGTAGCCTGGCAGATGCATTGCCGGCAGCTTGCTACACCATTTGCGGCATGGCCAAGCATTGGATAACGCCTGTGCTGAAGCAATGTATGACCTGGCGGCTGCAACTACATTGATGGTCAATGGCTGCTATGCCACCAAGCACCACGGGGTGGCCTGTGCCACAGGCAATGGCAGCATAGCATATGCCACAGCAACTACAGCATCTCCGCGTGCTATGGGGGTGGAGATGATGTGGTACACAGCAAAGAAGAAATGCTTGCATTGGAAGCAGATCCTTCTCTCCTGGGCAGCGTCACAACAACAGTCAACAAAGGAAACTACTGGTAGCATCAATACCCCGTGGACCTAGAGGATAGGCCTACAGCAGTTGCAGACTGCACCATCAGCTTTGCCTTGCCAACGCTGGCGTTTTCAAATGCAGGTGTATAGCTTGCCTGACTATCCTGCTGTTGCATCTATGCCTCCTTCTTGCATCATTCAAAGTGAGTGCATCAGTGCAAATGATGTAATGCCAGCAGCTGCTCGACCCATAAACAGTAAAGTACTGTCAAGTCAACCTTTCCTGCTGCTGAATCTGTGCGCCTTAGCAATGAAGAGAGCTCAAGTGCTTGCAGCAGATGACCCGGAAGCTGAGCTGGCCACGCTGTGCATTCGACAGGCACTGACTGATGATGGGGGCGCGGCAGTGACAGTACTTGAACATGCATGCTGCAGTGTTGCGCTACTACCGATTGTACTCTTGTTGAAGGGCTCAACTCACATCTTGCAGAATCGCTGGCATACAGCAGGGCCCACATGAGCCTCGTTTATAATTTACCCTACATATCCGTATTCGTGCGTGCTCCATGCGCGCTCAATATCTTTGATGCGCCCAGCTTGCACATGCACCAATGTAACCAGAAGACACCAGATGGGGCCTATGTGCCATGACTTGCTTCACTCTGCAGGGGCAGCTATGATTCCACACCCTGCTATACTGGCCATGTAATCTACGCAGACCCGCTGTTTGCTTGTTTGTTCTTGGTTACAGTACGTCTGCAAGCAGTGCTGCGTTGAGCTGAGGAAGAAGTGCTGCTCTAAGCTTAAGGTAGACAATGCACCGAAGCTGGAGGACTTGACAGCTGTAAGTCTTGTTGTATCAAGCTGGTACAATAAAGCGCTATGGTTGCTTTCCTATCCACGTGCTTTGTTGCTACATGACACTGACCACCCCAGCTGTCCTGTTGCGCGGGCTGGTAGGTCGCAACTACCAACACGCCAAGCACTGTGGCTGGCCTAGAGGTTGTGCTGGTATCTGCGTTGTCATGCTGAAACCATTAAGGCTTTTGCCCCGTGGAGGAGTCAGGTGATATAACAGTCGAGACGGCGCCTGGTCGTTTGGACTTTGCCAGGGCACATTGGAAGGACGTGAATGATCTTGAATACAATATGCAAGTTTTAATGCATTTCAAGCTGGCTTTCGCGACCCTCTAGTCTGTGTGCATGACACAATGGCAAAACGAAGTGCGAGAACTACAACTGGGTCTGGAAAGAAGCGAGCTCGCAAGGCAGACGATGCTGCAGATGATGCTGGATTCTTCTTATTAGACGATGATGATGCTAAGCGGCGGCAGGAAAGCGATGAAGAGGAAGAGGACATGGAAACAGCAGAGCAGAAGCGAATCAGGCTAGGTGAGGGAACTTCAGCAATCTGAGCTCTTTTGACACGTTGAAAGTATGGTCAAAATATAAATTATATCGCCAGTTGAGCTCACCGCGTCGAGAGTGTCACAGTGTCTGCATTTAGTAGTGTTCAGCAGTGCCTGGCAGGCAGCTGCACCACAACCAACCCTGTCCAACAGCATAGGATATCACATTAGTACAAACCTGGCCGCAGCAGATATCACATTAGGTTATCTGCGACGCAGCTATCTGTCTCTCCCTACATCTCGCTGCCAGTGTGAACGCATCATGCAAGCGTCTGCAAGGCAGCTGCCACCATTGATATCCCACAGTTCAGCAGCTTAGGTATTGCTCACCCTGTCGCTGAATTTTGTTGCCGCAGCTCGCGAGTATTTGGATGGACTCAAAGCAACACAAGGTGGAGATGAGGATGATACAGCAGCAGATGGAAGAACAGCAAGATTCAAAGGTAAACAGCACACATCTCCCCCGTCAACCAGATCAACGCCTTGGCTTGCACTGGTTTCTTGGTCGTTGGCTTCGACTCAGGACACTCATTAACTTACTGAAAGCACACCAGGGTTTAAACCCAGAATGCCGCACTTGATTACCGGCATGCTACACTGTGCAGCTGACACCGAATAGATGTGTTTCCGCTGTTTCACTCCGGCGTGACTCCATGCTGCCGACCAGAACATAGATTACAACAGCAATCGATCAACATGACAGCCACCCTGCTGCAGCAGACAAATCGGATGGGTGCAATGTGAGTCACTGACATAGCTGACCTCTATATTTGAACCTCTACCACCTTCTCACAGGTGTAACAGGGGGTTTTGATGACGAAGATGATGAACTTGCAGCTAGACTTAGGGAAGATGCTTTAGAGGTGGGTGACCATGCAAGCAGTACCTGCCAGCAGACAAATATCTGATCTTCCGCTGGTTTCCTTGCACGTGACCGCATTGTACAGTATACTGGCTCAAGTGCTCCTCTAGTAATACATGATATGATAGTCGGCATCTGTTTCCTGCAACAGTATGAACAGCACAGTGATGAAAAAGAGACAGACCTTGAGTTTTAAAGACATCTGCGTTCTTGACCGCATAGACCCTTGTGTATACAGGCTCAAGGGAAGCTACAAAGGAAGCTGGCACATAGGATTCAACTTCCACAGCAGCAGACAGCAGCAGCAATAGAACCCTCAAGCAGCAGCAGCAGCAGCAGCAGATATGGCACCGGTCGCTTCTCTCGAGCGCATCGGCTATCCCCTACTGCTGTAGCTCTCACAGCAGATGAAACAACCGCATTTTCAGTCTCTAAAGATGGCAGCATCATTCGTTGGGATCTGGAAACGATGAAACGGACGCAGTTAACCCGGCCGGGCAGCAAAGCAGCAGCAGCAGCTGGTACTACTGCAGATTGGGTGAAGTCAGGGCCGAGGCTCAACCCTACAAGTAGCTTGTTGGCAGCAGCAGTAAGCAGCGACGGCAAGTTGTTAGCAGTTGGTGGTGGTGATAAACAGGTTCATGTGTTTGATGCAGTGACTGGAGAACATGTGCGGTCATATCCAGGACATAGGGACCAGGTGAGAAAAAGGACAGACATTGTCACATTGTTACAATCGTTATTGAAATTGTTGTGTTGTTTGCACCGTGGTGAGCAAGGAACACTAAAAGAAGGTCACTGCTGTGCTGCTTGCTTGTGAATATAATATGAACATCCCATGCTGCAGTTGAGCATGATTTGTGGGATACTACAACTGTTGCATTCAACTTGTTGCATGAGTCATAGGTCTGCTTGACATGTGATTTGAGGTAGCTGCAACAAACAGCTGTGGTGTATACGGTATTTCAACAAATGTTATACAATCACTGCAGCTTTCGCCAGTGCCTGACACTCAGATGGAATAACAGAGGTCATGTAGGACAGTATTGACGTGACACGTTGTTACTTTTGTTACTGTGTTATGGCAGGTGTCTTGCCTTTCATTCCGGGAAGGGACTCACACACTTTACAGTGGCGGATATGACAGAACAGTAAAGATATGGAGCTTAGATGACGCCGCGTATGTTGACACACTGTTTGGGCATCAAGCAGAAGTGTTCGCCATCGATTCCGCTAGAACAGGTGTGCAAGCAAACTTACATATACTGTATGTAACCTACTTATGAAGGATTCTCAATGTTTACCTGCATAACATTGTATTTGTGAGGTGGTTTTCGTGTGCACAAGTAGTGGCACATCGTTTGGACGTTCTTACAATGTTGTTATGTCTTGTTTTGCTTCTACCCATGTTGTCATAACATGCAGAGCGTGTAGTGAGTGTGAGTCACGATCACACTTGCCGGCTATGGAAGATCCCAGAAGAATCACATCTGGTGTTTAGGAGTCCCAGCATGGCACAACATGCAGTAGCGTTAGTAACAGGCGGCAGCGAATGGGTATCAGGAGGATGTGACGGGTCGTTACAGGTATGTTATAACATTGGTGGGAAAACCTACTAGTACTGGGGGAAAGGCTTCAGCACGGGTATGTTGTGGCTATGGCTACACCGCCAGAGGTCTGGCAGCCATTCTCTGTTCCCGCATTACAGTGCATTAGATCATGATGCATCAAGTTGCTATATGCATTGTGGCATGTATTGTATATGCATTATGGCATGTCAGTACAACCCAAGGTCATATATGGGCATGAATATGCAACCGTTATGAACTTCCAACTCAGGTCTGGAATACTTTGAAGAAGAAGCCAGTCAGCATCTATCACAGTGCACACAGAGGCTTGCATACGAGTACAACAGCAGCAGCAGCAGCAGCAGGTGACCAGGACACAGCAGCAGCAGCAGCAGCAGCAGCTCCTATACCTCCAGATCGTGGCAGCTGGGCTACTGCCAATGTTGACGCATGCTGCTGGGTTCAATCTCTTGCTGCTTGCCGTGGTTCTGATCTGGTAGCCAGTGGTGCTGGTGACGGCTTCATTCGGTTGTGGGCAGTGCAGCCCAGCAAACATGGTGGAGCAGGTGCGCAAGGATATCATTGACCCAGCTATTCAGTATAGTACATGATGCATTGGCGGAGTTGTATGACGTGTTATTGCAACGCTCTCAATGAGAACACATATGCATGTAAGATGAAGTATGGCGTGTTATCTTTGCTATGCAGGTATTCTGTACGTGTAATATGCATTGATATGCATCGCAGGAGTTATATTTTGTAAGAGATTGCCTTGAAAGAGATTAAACCTGCATATGCAAGTGCCAGCACTTCAGCTGTTTGTGTAACGCTTAGTTGCTTGTCTTTGTTGTTGTGCTGCAGGAACACTCAAGCAGGTTGGTGAGTTGCCAGCAGTGGGTTTTGTGAATGGTTTAGCGCTGGGCAAATCTGGCAGAATCTGCGTCGCAGCGCTTGGTCAAGAGCCAAGACTTGGGAGATGGGGACGAGTGGCGCAGGCGCGCAATGGATTGTTGGTACACAGATGGGACCTTGCAGCTGATGGGTAGTATGCAGTGGTCAGCTTCTGGTTGACCAGCACCCAGTCTAGATCTGCTGTCGCTGTAAGGGTTTTCAGTTGATGCACCCTTGACTTTCTGTATGCCGCAAGCAAGGATAAAGGCGGGTGCGGCGCTAGAGCTAGCGTGTACCAACTCGGCCAGCTGTACTACACGATCGGGCGGGGAAAAGGCGCTGATCTGCAGCAGCCGTGCGTTGCGCTTGCTGGTGCTAGTAGTAGTCGACACACCCACTCCCGCCACGAGGCCCTTGGGATAAATACAATCTGCTGGCTCAGCCAGCCATACCTCAAGACACTGCAACCCCTCTGGGGTAGCCTTCTAGGCAAAGGCTACTGAAAAAGGGTATGCGGGTGGAAACATGCCATGTGAATGCCGAGTTGGCAACATTGTGACTCACCGGTGTGACACCGTGTTATATAGGCTATATGCAGTCACTGGTAATATGAAAAACTTAGCCATGCAACATAGAAGATGCTCAACACTGCTGAAAGTCATGCGCTGGGGCCGCCACCCAGAGCTGTGCCACAGCTCTCTTGATGGCATCAAGAAGTAGAGTTGTGCTTCTGAACCCGAGTCCCGTCCAATGCCGACTGTGAGTTTACCTGAAAGGAACGCAGATGTAAGAGTAATATATGGTGCTACACGATGGTGACATGCATAGTTCTGCCGGATACTTGGTGCCATCATGGCACATAAGGTATGTGCTACCATCACTTGCCCCAGCCCGGGGGCCTGCCCTGCAAATCAGCTCGTCACCACATGTGCTGATGTGTATCGCATCATCTCCCCAAGTTACATCAGGCAGTAGGATGTGCCATCACTCGCACATGATCAGAAGCTTCAGTAACACCTTCAGCAACATCATGTCACTTTTCAGAAAAACCAAGCCCTGATACGTAATCCTGATGTTTGCACACTGTGATTTGGCAAATCTGCCCAATTACAACCACCAGCTCGGGGTCCCGGATCACTGCCGGAGAGACCCATCAAACATTTGCCCTGGGTCCAGGTCACACTTCAACCTGGCGCGACCTCTTGCAGTCCTGCTGTACAACGTCACGCAGTTCTCTGAACATATTGAGGCACACACAGAGTCATGTTTGACTCATGTAAGTAATATCAGCCCTCCATGTATAAGAAACATACAATTCTAAGGAGGACACACAAAGCATTTCATATACATAAAGAGGAGAGAACATGGGTATGCATCATGCATCTAGGGCCGCTACTTTGGTACTGTCACTCGCTGTAAGCCGGGGTAACATGTTGAATCCTTTCTCGTCCACAAACACCAATATAACCATGTGCGGCACCTGAGCTGGCCAAGCACAGACTACATGGGGTCGGTCACAAGCACAAGATGTGGCCTAGATGCATCTCTGACGATTGTATGACGGTCACAAAGAGTCACTCGCTTGTTCTGGCCGGAATCTAAAACAAGCTTACACCGCTGTGATGCCACGAGCCTATAGCTACACCCATATCAAAATGCAACAGTGTGCCAACAAGTGACAAGCACCACTTGTGTCTCTGGACAAAAACCTGCATTTGTCACATCTTGTCATGCTCAACCTTTGTCATGGCATGTATCTTGGCTCGTAAGCAAAGACACATGAGGACCAGGTGTGATGATATATGGGTAAGCCTTGTGGACGTGACCAAATCACTCACAGTCTGACATTTTGATCAAGAGGAACGAAGAACAAATGCAAACCAGACGAAAAGAGTAGCACTTGCATACCAACGCAAATCACCTGCAGAGCGCAGGAAGCAATCTCCAGCCACATGTCAGCCACTTGCATACCAGCCAACAAAGCCAACCTTGGTGAATCCATTGAAATGGGTAGCTGCGTCAGTGCAGCATCACAACAGGAGAAGATGTAATTGCACGACACCTGGCACCACAGACCAAATGATGAGTAATACGCCGACCCATCCAGAATCCTGTAGCCGCAAAACACTATCAAACCACTTGTTGACTTGTGGATTTGGGGTGCCAACAGCAAACATTCCTTGCAAAATCATGTGCTTGTAAAGATGTCCTTGTACTACTCAACCTGCCAAAAATGTCACCATTGCAACCATACTGACAACAAAGGACAGCGATCAAGGGCTGTCCAATGCTCAAACAAAAGAGAATAACACTGAGCTAATCAAATGGAAAGAGGAGTTGATGGGACTGTGGATATCTGATGCAGTCAACAAGCACCACCAGGGTAAGGCAGTAATCAGTGGCATGCTATGTGATAGGTTTTCTTGTTGCTGCAACATTCGTAGTCCTCATCAAAAAGCACAACACCCAACAAGCATTGCAATCTGGGGTCCCAGGGTGTACTTGGAAGTCAGCCGTCACAGGGTGTAGGATAACCAGTATCAAGCAACATCCATGGGATATTCCATGCATCAATACAGACGCAGATACTCACGGCACGGCTATTGCCTACTGCTATTAGCCAACACTGCTGCATGCGCCAACAAATCTGCTGCCAGAGTGTAATATCTTCCATAGCAAGCGATAACATAACCTATCACAACAAGCAAAAAGGGTGCTGTTTGGCTGCCACAATACGCAATTGATTTACAACTTGAGATCCTGCATCAAGTGCAGAGGATCATCACTGATTGAATCAAGCCAAGTTGAACACGATCGAGGATCAAACTTTGATAGCAGAGGCAAGATATAGACGTACTACTAAGCCTCTCACACATTACAGAGCCTGCTAGCACATTGAGTACAGCATTCTTCCGCAGCAAGCTACGCCACGGCCATTCACAGGTAATGATAACACAACTGATCGATAGGACATTATCAGCACGATGATACTGTTGTCAGAGAGACTTGCATCGGGGCCCACACTTGAGCTACCATGACATACAATCAGTTCACAACCTGATATGCTGCACCAAAAGCAGTGAATCGAAACATTCAGAGACAAGAAGATCATAAGACAACTTGAATATTAGAGGCACCTATATGCACAACACAAAGCGCCCCTCACATAACAGAGCCTTTCAACAAGTCGAGCAAGTTTTATTCGTTTATCCTTCCACAGCAAGCAATATCACAGGCATCCACAGCAAGCAATAGCACAACTGATAAGGTCTATACAGGACACATCATCACCATGCTGCTACTGTTGTAGGAGAGACTTGATTGGCCTTGCAGCGAGGCCCTCACTTCAATACTGCTTGGCTGCCAGGATATGCAATTGATTCACGACTTGATATGCTGCATCAAGTGCAGATGATCATCACATCAAAGACAATAAAATCGGAAGGACAATCATGATAACTTGTGGCACCTATCAACACACTACCAAGCCTCTCACACATTGCATAGCCTCTTGGGCAGCCCTGTGTAGACTCCGGCCTCGTACAGCGACCAGAACGCAGTATCACAGGAACAGCTTGATGTCGCGGGCAAGTTATAGCTGAAAGTAGTGGTCTTGGTATTGCCAACCACCACAACCAAAGCATTATGTTGCCTTGCCCTAACATTCAGCCACTTGGTATCCCCTGGACAATCGCTAGCTGTTGTTGGTGGTCGACATTGCACCATGAACAGTTGACGGGCCCGCCTGTTTACATCACTGCTCTGGATTCTGAAGCTCAAACGTCGAGGCTCCCTCTGAGAGCACTCCAAGACTGCAGTTCCGACACTGGCACGAGCGGCGCATCTGTTGGTTTGGTCATGGAAGAACATCAGCTTAGCCGCAGCTGGGCCTTGATTGAAGATCCCATGCACAACAGTAGGGGATTGACATTGACTGGCTTTGGTACCAGGTAAGAAATGCTGCCAGCATTTCGCTCTGAGAGATCCCTGATTTGGTCGCCTGGCGTAACTGCTCCCAGGTTGGCAGCATGTGACGCTGACGCGGGCTTTAGCGGCATAGTTGGAAGGTGCACAGCCTTTGGGGGTGGCTTGTAAGCGCAGGTTTACGTCAATGTTGGAGCCTGCTTTAAATGTGCCACTGCAGGTGACTGTGGCAGTGCCTGTACTGACTGGTCTCATAGCCTGGATGATAGTTGCACCTGCAAAACAACAAATTTTGGGGGGTGGAGTACGCACCAGACTCTTGTTGCCCAATTGCTATCACAGTTGCAAACACAGTCAACCATACTCAAAGGTCAATATGCCCTTGAGCATTATGTTGAAGTTGTGAATCATACCAGCCTGGCGATGCATCAGTTGCAATGAAGAATGTGACGCAGTCTTCTAAAATAAGGCTGGCATGGTGTTGCCCGGGAGAGAGAACAGCAGAGAACAGGGCCCAAGCAAGGCGTACACTGCTCATTCAAGAAGTGCAGATAACATGTAGGCCTCAGTTGCATTCGACCAGAACGTGTGAAGCATGCAGTTGTGGATTTGCACGGACCTGCACTTATTCTCATCAAAATGTTTCAACTCGTGCTGCCTTGCGATACATACATGGTCTAGCAACCACTGCATACAATGCATCAATGGTGTAGCAACCACATCCTGCGACAGAGTCTCAAGCGGGCTACTGCAACAGTACGTACAACACGTCAATCACTCACTCACCTCGAATCAACCTGACTCTGCACTGGAGTCCTCTGTCACCACTAGTGACAGCAGCAACGACATTTGCTTGCTCTTCGTTCTCACCACCAACCATTGTGTAGTTAAAGTTGACCTTGAACTCTCTCTCGCTAGCGCATACAGACGGCCTCACAGAGCCCTGCCGCAAAATAGTCATCCTTGGAGCTTCCCTGAGCCTGAAGGTGGCACCCGTGAATGCCCTGAGCTGCCTGGTATTACATGTGAAGGCAGCAGTCAATGCCACCTTGTACACAGTACCTCCAAAGAATGAACTGCCATCCTTCTTTCTGCATGTCACCAAGGATGTGTTCGCTGCTGATGTTTCGGCACCTGTGAACAAGGCACAACAATAACAGCCGTGTTGCAACAGTGTTGCTTTCAGCTAGAGCAGGGCAAGAGGACTGAGCAAAAGTCTGCACCTCTGCATTCTTCACTATAACACACATACAACACAGATAACACAACAACACCCGTTGATGGGTGAAATGGCGGTCACCGACAACAAGTCTGGCAGCGCAATGTGAGAGATTTCTAAAGTCGCATACCAGGTTTTGACCGTTGCTGTCATTTCATGCATGTCTCAGCTGCCGTTACCTGCTGAGGCTGTGCAAGTGACGCTGGTGTCTTGGACAGCAGCATCGGTAGTTGAGTCCAGAGCCACAGCTGTAAAACTGGGACTAGCAACATTGGTCGCAGCCCGATAAGGAAAGGTAGCAACCAAGGCATCCACATTGGGGCATAAGGAGAACTCAGCAGACTCTGAGGAGGTTTCAGCTTCAAGTTGCAGCTGTTCAGGACCTCCACTTACGGATATCTTGTCCAAGGTCCCGAGCCCAATGGTATTGTTGAGATCAAAGGACAAGTAGCATGCAACTGCGGCCAAGACACCAGAGGCATCATACATTGGTTCTTGAAAGAATTTGGTGAAAGATACTGTGAAGATATGATCTCATAGGTGGAACCTGTGTACGCCACTCTCAAGTGAAGCTGATTAACAACATGTCAGTTAAATACCTCTCAATTCCAGATAGTAGGCCCAGGTTTTCAAGACTTGTCACAACTACTGTACCAACCGTAAGTGCAAGAGGTATGAATGCGCAAGATAGCAGCTGCTGCTTTCCATACTCGAAAAATATATGATGCTGCAGCGACTGCTTTGCAGGAGAAACTGCTTGTATCACCACCTTATACATCACAAAACCTACGTGCCATTGTGTGTTGACATAAGTATGGCAATGCAATGCAGTTGCATTGAGATGATCAGCAGATATACTATTAGTTTGTATGATTGTCCAAGGAAGGAACTCTTCTGCAAAAGTTTTATGCTGAGCCACGCACGTCACAAAGCACCCGTAAACCGTTGAGTACCTACCAGATGATGCTGGAGGAGTGACTGGTGTCCCCTTTGCATCACTTGGGGCATAAACAATCTGCAAACGAGTTTGCAAGCAGTACATCCCTTGATGACTTTCTTAATAATATTCAACATATTATACATGGCATATATTCTGCTGTGTTGCTGCATCAAACTACTGTTGCAATATCAGTCCAGCCTTTTGTGTGCCATACTTTGAGTTGAGTCAAAATGTCCGCTGTGAACATGCTAGAAAGTTGCATGCACAGCCAGTCTGGCAAACATAAAAAATGAGCATGCTGTGAGTAGCAATGAGAGTCATAAGGTGGTCACACTGCTATCCTTTGTCGCTTCGCACAAACCTGGGAAAAGTCATATGTTGGCGGCAGCCAGCCCTGCTCAATGGCAAAGCCGACAAACGCAGTGTTGACGGCAGACACAACCTTTGTGTTTGTGGTTGCGATGTCCAGGATAGCTTCTTGAGCTGCAGATATGATACCCGAGCCCTGTGACTTAAATTGATAGCCAACTATGATGTTTTCAGTCTGAGTAGCTGCCAGCTTGCGTCTCGAGCCCCCCGGGAGGCTGCTACCACCCGCAAGGAATACATCAGCCAGCTGAAGATCAGTTAAGCCTGCAGAAGCCATAACGTGACTGTCGATGTACAAGCTGCATTTGCTTGTGTAAACACCTCATCCGCAACTTGGCCAAACAACATCAGTGATATGACATGGTGGGTCAACCCCATGGTGTTGAGCATTTGGCAGCAATCTATGCAGCATTTGCCAGCATGAAACCCGCGCTCATTCGTCTTATTGTCAGAGGCCTGTTAGATCTGCGCCTTAACCATGTCCAGCCCAGAAGGCCTTCAACTATGGCCAGCATCGTGTAGCAGTACTGCAGCAGATGTCTGGCTGTTTGCAACATGAAGAAGCTGCGGTTGAATTGTATCGTTGATTACTGCCAGCGTGACAGATTCTTGAGACTGAGTAACACCACCACCGCTGCACATGCTGAGCCCTGCCTGTCTGATGTGACCGACTATATTTAGAGCGGGTCTGCTGCAAAATTTTTTGGTTCTCAATGTCATCAAACAGTGTTCTTCAGATTTATGTCTCAAGCATGCTCACCTGCCAGTCCAGGGAAATATCTTGCTATCACTGCTTGATAGGATTCCAGCAAGTCATTGATGTTGGTCATGACATCACCTGTTTTGACCTTGTCTCTGATCAACAACGCCACCTCAGTAGGAACGTCAAAGTTAATATACCTGGTTGTGCCAGCACCTGCGAGGAAACAAGATCTGAGATGGATCTATTGTGGCTTCAATGCGCAAGCTCCAAGAACACAGTGGATGAGTATCGTGAGCAACAGCTGTTTGCCGCTTATGTTTTGACTTCAGATGACATGCGACAAAGCTTGTCAGTAGCTATAGCTAGCTGTACAGAGTGTACTTCTATGAAGTTCATCGCACCTGTGCATGATCCCAAAAGCAGGTACCAGTTGCCAAGCACACATACTGCCTGCGGCGCTTGTGAAGTTCTCACAGAAGTATCATCTACACAGGTGCCGTTGCAGGTTCCTTGATGCAGAGTGATCCCTGTGGAGTCTCCGCAGCTCCAACGTGTGTTATTGACCAAAACATCAGCTGGGTTTCCGGTACAATCTGCAACCAGAGCAGGCAATTGTCAATTTGTTGTGCGGTTGTCCAGTACAATGCAGCATAGGCTGTCAAAATGTTGTGAAATTTGCATGGCAGCAAGACACTGCAACGATGTTGAACCGGGTTATATCGCTGCATGTCATGCAGCAACAAATTCCACAGCCCACTCAGTGACTGATGTATGCCATGTGACACGTCAAGAATATGGCAGTACGTTGATCACAGCAGTCAATTGTTTATGACCACGCATTATGTAGCTTACACAGTTGCAACAGCGGACATGCATGCAGGACAACAAGTACATGCTTGGGGCAACTCACTTTTGGGCAAGCAACCACCCAACTGAGCCTGCCAGGTGCCGTTAGAGCAGACTGCTCTGGGCGCTGGTGCACCAGCTGCTGGGATGTATCCATTGCGGCACTGGCCAATGCAGACTCCATTATGAGCCACTGGTGACAAAGTGCAGTTGTTCGGCCATGTCACTGCCGGGCTGAGGTCCTCGAGAACAGTGTCGCTGCAGTTTGCTAGTGGTGTAGCTGCAAACGAGCAAGGTCACATAAAACACAACTCAGTGTACTATTGTATAGTGGCACTAGCTGTGCTTCTTGTCATGTAAAGTGCAAGACATGAATGCGTATTATCAACTCATGACGTCAGTGCTGGTGGCTACGTGAGTCTATCCCATGCCGAAGTGTGGTAAGTGTGCAGAACCCTACTGGGGTTTGCTATACTCCTGTGCAGAACTGATCACCCGAATGTATGGACAGACATGTGATGTGAACATATTCATCATAACAACACGCATTGCTGGCCGCACCTGTACATGATCCTCTTGCATTTACCCATGTTCCATTTTTGCACTCAGCTCTTGGTGGCCCAGAGGCTGAATCACCGGCTCCTGATGCACAAGTGCCATTACATTGGCTTCTTGAAGGTGTAGGCGGACAACTCCAACTGGCATTAGGGATAAAGGTGCTGCTTGGTGGGCTTTGGCAGGTTTGCTCTGCGTTTAATTCACAGCAGAAGCATGCGTCATTGCTCTAAACGTTCATAGGTGGGTTTATCGGCTTGTCTCAAATCCTTCCATAAGTGCTAGGCCTTTCTATTTGCAAACCTGAAAGTAATAAATCAGATCCGACACCAGTGGTCTGAAATGCAGCAGAGGCCATTGCATACAACTGTGTTAGTGTTGAGATAGAGCTCCTGTTGCCTGGACTGCATCACACTCACCGCATCTGCCAGCACCGACAACCCATGTCCCAGAGTTACATATTAATGATAAGACACCATCAACACGCTGGGAGCCAGAAGCACATGTGCCACCGCAACTCTGGCCACTTGGTGTTCCAGTAATCAGGCAGTCCCACACCACAAAGGGAAGTGCAGGTGGTGTAGAAGTACATGGTGGGGACCCTATATGGTGACAATTCGGCAACAGCGTCGTGAAGGGTCAGGAGCATCTGGTAGCGTTGCAGGTGGCACATACAATGACATGTTGGTATTGCCACAAAGTACACATATTCCATGATAACAT